>JAYEVJ010000263.1:0-155190 GCA_036346265.1 Melocanna baccifera
CGCCTTCACTCGTCGTCGCGGTGCGACATCCCGACACGCCAACTATGCAACGCCGCGTGTCCCCTTCCTCGGGACCGTGCGTACGGCGGCCGCAGTACGTCCCAGCACTCTTCAATGCTCCGTGCAATAGCCTCGGCCCAAGCGTGGGCCAGCCTCATCGACTGGCGCACGGAAAGGCCTGCCCCACCCCACGCCAAGTGCGGTTTCTACGCCGTTCCCCGCACGCTCAGTACCCCCAGCCCCGCAGGATGGCCCCGGCAACAAATGTGGCCCCGGGGGCGGAGCGCTCCGAGACCGTGGATGACGCCGACCCCAACCTCAGCTCCGCGGCTTTAACAACCATCCACGTGTCCACACCCTACGTCCGAAGGATGCCCCTCCTGCAGAAAACTTGGGACAACCCCGACTCACTCCTTTGCTCGCGTTTCCGCACACTAATGTATCACACGCCCTTCCATGAATGACCAGGTTCCGGGAAGCACAGGGACAGCAGCCCCGCATCAGCGAAGTCTTCCGCTCCCAAATGCGCCAGCGACGACTCACATCGGCGGCGTCTTCCGCTCCGCAGGCGCGAAGCAGCTCGCATTGCGGCGCCTTCCGCTCCGCGGCGCGGCGGCTCGCGCGCATGGCGTCTTCCGCTCCGCAGCGTAGAAGCAGCTCCGCATCAGCGACGCCTTCCGCTCCGGCGCGCGGCGGGCCCGCACCAGCGACGTCTTCCGCTCCGCGGCGCGAAAACAGCTCCGCATCAGCGACATCTTCCACTCCGCAGCGTAGAAACAGCTCCGCACCAGCGAGGTCTTCGGCTCCGCACCATAACGCTTCAACACCGACTCAGCTGCACCCAACCCCCGTCTCGAGGAGCCGGACATACCTTCACGCAACAAACAACTCTCAACTACAACGCGCAACATCACGGGCGCGGGGACGGAGAGACCAAAGGACTCGGCAACATGGCTTTGACTGTGAAGCCCATCACCATGAGAGGCTCTGTTGTAGGGTGACCCCCACACGAACCTGACTAGCTTTGTATCGGCGAGTTGCAAAAGTGCGAGAATCCCTCGTAGGCTCTGTGTAAAGTACATATATATATATATGTGTGTGTGTTACGACCGTTCTTGGACATGAAGAAACTTGTTTTGATGGAAAATTTGAAATTAATTAGCATAAAGTCACATGATTGTCATATGCTGATGGTACAGATGCTCCCTATTGCAATTAAAAATATTTTGCCGATCAAGGTCCGAGAGATAATCATGAGGCTGTGTTATTTCTTTAACATAATTGCCTAGAAGGTCATTGATCCTGAAAGATTAGATGCTCGATAGGACGAGGTGGTGATGACTCGATGTCATCTTGAGATATATTTTCCTCCGTCGTTTTTCGATATCATGTCCATCTCATTGTTTACATTGTGTAGGAGATAAAACTATACAGACCCGTATTCCTACATAGCATGTACTTGTTTTAGAGGTTCATAGGAATTCTCGAGTTCTATGTATGAAATCGATCTCAACCAAAAGGCAGCATCATTGAAGGTTATGCAACTGAAGAGGTCATTGTGTTCTATGTTTATTACATGGCTCAGATTGAACCGATAGGTGTGCCTTAATCTTGCTATAAGGGGAGGCTCAAGGGTATTGGGACCATCAAAAGGAAAGTAATCACTCCAAATATGGATGCATATGCTTAAGTCTATTTCACGGTCTCGCAACACATGACTAAAGTGTCCTCGTATATCGACCAGCACAAGGACATGCTTCGACAATAAAATTTGGAGCGGCCGAATGTTTGGATCATGAGATAACACAACAGTTGCTTCAACCAATAGTTGAAGGAGCGAGTCACTAGGAGCTCATCATGTGAGATGCTAACATGGTTTGCAAAAGTGCCAATATTTATAGTTATGATATAGCAAGGATATGACATAAATGGATATATATTCTATACACAGGCTCAGGATGTAATGAGCACTAACCAGAACATTGGTGTCTGCATAGATGCGTTCAGTACCGAAAGGTTGAGGAGCTCGACTATGTGTTTTTCAATATTCTCTTATTTCAATGTCATTGGGTCCATCTCCCACAGGTGAAGATTAACAAGTACGGTGTCAGTATGAAGGGCCTCAAATGTGTCAGACACAAAGATGAAACATTCAACACACTAACCAAGTTGTTCAAGTTTTCTATGTAACCAATCAAGCAAATAAGAAGCGCTATGTAGTTCTTCATAGAAAAATGAGAATTGTCAAAGTAGAGAATGTAGTGGACGAGGAAAAATACAATCAATTTGATGAGTTGCCTCCTTTTAAAAACAGCATAAGAGTCGAGGAAGAACAACATGACGAAACTAGCTACATACGCATCCATCATCATGAAGGACAAATTTTTAAATGAAATAGTGTCGAGACCCGAATATGCAATTCGGACTCTTTGTGTAATCTGCACTAGTCCAGGATCACGCTAGTACATACAGTCAAACATAGATGTAATCACAGTCATAGACACGATAATAATAAAGGAAAACTCGAATATCGATAAAATTTCAAAGGTACGACCTTATGGCCAAGCTTACAATATCTCTAGCCGGAAGGGCTTAACAAAGTAGCAGCGGAAATCCAAAATAAAGCATAACAGCCAATCGACAAGCCCACAGGCTATCGAGTGGAGAATGAAGCCTAATCCGTGAAGTCGTCGTAGTACTCTCCTTCTGGAACCTCCTGCTGATAATACTCCTCGCCCTCAACTGAGCAACATAGGCGTAAAGTCGTGAGTACATTGGTACCCAGCAAGTCGTTTGTAACAAATGAATGCAATATAATATGCAAAGATTACCAATTGAAGGCTGAAAGGTTAATTTGCATAAAAGGCATTTCACAATAAATATGATAAATAGATTAAAAGTGAAATTTGAAGGAAAACAATAATAATAAATAATCAAAGGAATAAACGTAACCCACTTGTGAACACCTAGTCACAAGCTAACCAACAGTGAACTACCTGTCCACCTCCAACCTAAACCACCAAGTTTAAAAGATAACACTAACCCTCGTGTGGAATCACCGACAATTATCCATGACCGAGGACGCGGATATTCGAATAGTTTTACGCTCTGCAGAGGTTGCACAACTGTACCCACACGATGTGATTAGCCACGATCTCAGGAAATCACAACAAGGCCTTTACAATGCTCTACCTCAACCCAATCCTGCCCGCTAGGGTTTCGCATCACACCCCCCTTGCGCCACATGGAAATCAGCAACCATGTCCATCACAATGGCAGAATTGAATTAAAATATTACAAATTAATCAGCCAGGTCTATCCCATACTAGACATATGGTTTGCACGATTAAGCTCAGATCAATGGCGCACAAAGTTAAGTCCTTAACAATACCCGGGCGAGGCTACCACATCCCCCGAAGTGCACCTGCACTTCCCCCTTTACTGCACGATCACTCGCCCGAGTGCAAAACTAAGTTTGTATCTCCCTGCCAATGACACACCAATGCCATGGCCAAATTTTAATGAACGTGGCACCAACCACAGTTCCATAATTCATTAAGTCAAATTAACAATTCTCATGTGATGATGAACTCAATCGCAAATTAAGCAGGGCTAAGCAGACTAATCGTACAACCCATGTGACAATTAACATAGCATCACTAGTATGTTTCCCAACCTATGGTGACAGTGGTAACATGGCATTCCAATTTATCCAGGGATAGTAAATTCAATTAGGACGATAGCTACCAATACAAAGGTTTGAATAAAAGTAGCGATGCAATGTACTTTAAAATAAAATAATTAAATAATAGATTGCAAATTGAGTTCAACATGATCAAAGGACACGACTTGCCTTGGTTATGCTCAGCGAGGTACTCCTAGTCTTCGGGCGTAGAACCTGCTCCTCCGGAATCCGAATCTAACGAGAGAGAAAATGATCAAAATAAAGAAAACACATAAAATGATAAGCAAATGAACTCCAAAATTCAAAAAACTAGAACCAACAGCTAGAGCTCGATTTTAGATGAATTTAGAAAAAAGAACGAGGTCAATCGGATCTAGGACGGAGGAGAACGGGCTCTCGGAAAATTAATCAGAAATTAAATCGGGAAAAATTGAAAAATATTACTGTGCTGTGGACCGGGTGCACAGGGAACTAGGTCCATGGTGGATGTGGTCCACCGAACAGTGCACAGGGGAGAGGGCGCTGATGCGGCGGGCGGTGCTGACGTGGCAGCTGCTGATGCTGCCACGTGGCTAGGGCTGACGTGGCTGCCACGTGGCTCGGGAGGCGGGGTTTGGCTGACGTGGCGCTGACGTGGCATGCCACGTGGGAGGCCACATGGACTAGGGCTGACGTGGCTTGCCACGTGGTAGGGCTGACGCGGCACGGGTTCGGGTGCGGGCGGCAACGGCGGGATCGGACGGCGGGGGAGATGACGCGCGGCGCGATCTGGACCTCCGGTCCAGATCTAGATGTGCGGTGGAGATTACGCCGCCGGGAGGCGGGACGGTGGTCGATGGGCGACGCGTGGCTGGCTTGCCGCGCGAAGCGTCGCGCGCGGGCGCGGGCGCGCGGATGTGGTGCGGGTCCAGTGCGGGAACCGAGGCGGGGCGCGGGGCGACGCTGGAGGCGACTCGGGCGGTGGGGCTCACCGGCGGCGCTAGGTGAAGGCGACGGCGGAGGCGACCGGCTCTGGGGTCGAGGACCACTCCGGCGGCGGTGCGGACGCGCAGGGACGCTCGGGCGACGGCGAGGCGGCCCGGGAACGGCGGCGCGAGCGCGAGGAAGCGGAGTTAGGGTTCAGCGGTGGCGACGAACGAGCACGTGAACCGAGGTGGCCGCACGAGTTTTATCACGCGAACCGAGGCAGTCCCGATCGAATGCGGCGCGGGCGCTGATTCGGTTTGGACGGCCCGGATCGGCGACGAAAAGATCGGACGGGCGAGGCAAGCAGCGTGATTATGGTTAGGGTTACGCGCGGCCGGGCAGATCCGACGGCTGGGAAGGCGCAGTGTGCAGATCGGATAGTCGAGGGAGGGGCGAGGCGTGGGCGGCGGGCGCGGCTGATGCCGCCGCGTGGCAAGCGCAGATGCGCGACGCGCGTCCGGGCGGTTGATCGGGCGGCGCGGAGAGCGGGAAGGCGGGAAGGGATACGGCAGCGGCGGGGAGGCGACGGATGGCTAACACGCGGCCGGCGGCGGGATCGAGTGGTGGGGAGAGTTTTGGTTTCTTTTTCGTTTTCAGAAAATCAAATAAACTTCAAGAAACTCTAGAAAATAGCAAATAACTCCCAAAAATTCACCAAAAATACCAAAAAATTCGTTGAGACCTAAAGAATCCAAATAAAATATTTTCAACTTATGTTAATGTTTATTTTAATCATATTAAATCTTTTAAAATTCTAAAAATCATTTAAAGCTTGAATTAATTTCAGAAAATTCCAGAAAATTCATTTTTAAATTACTGGCTTTAAAAATAGCAGAAAAACAGGATGTTACAAATAAGCAAATGAAATGATGAATAAAAAATTTATGTGTAATATGTTATGTATTTGCATTTATATATGTATATGAGAATGTGTGATATTGTGAATTTGCATTTATGTATATGATAATGTGTGATAAATATATGATTTTGCATTTATATGTATATAAGAATGTGTGATGTATATATGAATTTGCATTTATGTATATGAGAATATGTGATATATATGTGAATTTGTATTTATGTATACGATAATGAGTCATATATACATGAATTTGCATTTATGTATATAAGAATTTATGATATATATGGTTCCCTGAGATGTATTATCACAGACGGTTATAAAGTAAAACCGTCTGTGATGTTCCATTATTACAGACGGTTAAAAAATATAACCATATCTAATAATTGAACATCATAGATGATTTTATTTTAGAACTATATGTAATAATAAATTTCACAGACGGTTTGTAAATAGAACCGTTTGTGATTATTCTCTATGATTCCACCACACTATTCCCTGAATCAGTAGATAGTGTTCACAGTACATTGCTGGATCAGTTCATATATCGCATGATGAACATATAGCCAAAATCAAATATAATTTACATCAGAGTTTTAAAAGTATACCACGTCAGGTAATTGTTTTACATAACGGCCTCCCAGGACAAATACTACAATCAAAAGGTAAAGCAGTAGAAGATAAAGATGATAGCGGTACCATAAACCACAGGCAGGCGACTGGGGGTAAATGTATGCGTCTATATTGGCCAACCCTGGGTCACATAGGCGAACACCCTTGCGGCGAGTCTACTACCTAAGAATGAACATTTGAAATCTGCCCTAGTTCACATCGTCGGCTCTTTGACTTGGCGCATCCTCGTAGGCATAGTGATCCTATCCTCTGTCGGGACCCGGAACAACAACTCCGAGCCCCTCTGTGTAAATCGCACTATCCTGTGAAAAGCTAGTGCACACACTTTAACAAAGAATGTATATCATGCAAAAATAACCACGAGATATTATTAAACGAAAATACGGCCTTAAGGCCAAGTCTTACAATAAGGCACCAGCCAACAAAATAAACAAAAACAATGGAAAGAAAGTAAAGGTGGCAAAGACATGCCCATCCAGCCTCCCACAGCGAATGATCAGAAGACGATCCTACTCGCTAAAGTAGTCCTCACCGCCGTGAGTCGCCTCAAGTCCGGCAACAGATTTAGCAAGGTGAGTACTGTATACTCCCAAGGTAAGCAAGTAAATGCTTACGCAAGTTACACCAGAAATATAAATGAGTTGATGCATGCATAAGGGATTTCAAGGAAGCTTAATAGGGTAATGTGCGGAAAGCAATACTTGAATTTAAATACAATAACGTGAATACAAAAGCTGAATTTTAATACAAAGATATGAAACATTATTTTTAACAGTAATACCGTTAGTGTAGGCTCCAACCCACACTAACCTATCCACGGAATCCACCCGACCATTACCAAATCCAACGCTTGTTTTGCCAAAACCAAGTTTTATGAAAATTCAAGTCTAATCTGCGAAGACTCTACTCAAGATGTCCATGACCGTGGACACGGCTATCCGGATAGTTTGTTACTCTGCAGAGGTGTACAACTTTACCCACAAGACATTCCTCTCACTTGAGCCACGCGATCAACACACCGCCTTAGGTGTGTGGCGAGAGTTCATGACAAGGCTGTTCGATGATTCATAGCCAACATAATCACGCCGCCACTAAGGTTTCACCACAACTCGAATCCACGAGTTGGAGACCCCTCTCGTGCCATGTGAGACTTCCCACACCTACGCCGCTCACATTCAAACCTATAGCGAGACTATAGTTGGAACTTCACAAATTACTTAGCTAGTCCGTCCCATACCGGACTTGTGGTAGTACAAAGTGACTTCGTAAAATAATTCACGTAAACGGTCCTGTTGATTTAGGCTCAACCACATACCCCGTGCACGATAATCAACCAGTGTCACCAAACACGAGGCATACCTGGCACCCACCACCTAACCATTAGCCTAAGTCCAAAACATGTTTTCTATTTTCATTTTTAAATAATTTCAGAAACCACCCTTGACTCACCAAGTCAAGATATCAATTTTCAAAGTCCGTCATTTCATGTGAAAGATTGATCCCACCTAAAATTATACTAAGCCGTGCTAAGCATTGCTATAAAAATTTCTAGCCAATACTATAGTACTAACTAGTTTTCAGCTAGGGTGACAAGGTATATGAATTCAAGATTCAAATTGGCCATATACAAAGGATCATGGTTATATCTAAAATTCAAATCAAATTTGAATTACATTTGAATAAAGATACGCATGCATATACAAGAAAACAATATAAATAATTTAAAATATTAGGTTCAACATGGTCAAAGGTGTAACTTGCCTTGATCGAAGTCCGCTGCGATTCGTCGAATTCAAACTCTCCTAATCGTCAATATCTAACTAAATAATCAATTCAAAGCAAATTCAAAACAAAAATTCAAATGAAATCCAAATAACTTCCAAAAATTATAAAATAAACTGGGAGACAGAATTTTGAATTTTGGATGTGGGTCAACAATTTTTTAAAAAGGAATTGAGGCTTTTAAAAGAAGTTGGAAGTTTTAATTTAAATTTAAACCTTGGAATTACAAAATATATTCAAATCAAATTTAAATAAATTTCAAAATTTCAAAATTATTCCAGAAATGGATAGATCATGATTTTAGAAAAATTTAGAAATTTGAATGGGTCAATTTGGAGTTAAAATGCAAAAGTTATAGCCTTCCAAAGTTTGAATTCAAAATAAAAGAAAAAGGGTATTTTCTGGATTTATTTTTAAACCGAAAAGGATTTATGACGTCAGCACGAATTATTTTTCTAAAGGAAATTATAGATTATGACGTCAGCCCTAGGATTAATATAATCGGGCAGAGGCTGACAGGTGGGGCCCGGGTGTCATGGACCGAGTCCATGGACCCGAGGGAAGGGTGAGGTGGCAGGCGGGCGCGGGGTGGCGCTGACGTGGCGCCACGGGGCTGCCGCGTGGTCGCCGCGTGGCTGCCACGTCACGGCTTTATGCCGACGTGGCTGCGCACGCGCGAGGTGGCGGGGGAGGCGCCCAGGTGGCGCTCGCGTGGCGCCCGACTGGCGGCCACGCCGCCGCCACCTCACCGGGCGATCGACGGCGCGCGGCGGCGGGCGCACGGGGATCGATGGTCGCCGGCGCCCGGTGAGCGGCGCCGCCGGTGGTACCAAATGAAGAGGGGGACGCGGGAGCACTCGGGTACCTTCGCGACGCCGAGGATGACCGGAACGGAAGATCGGCAGAGAAGGGGCGGCCGGAGGAGGGTTCACGGCGGCGAGCAGCCCGTGACGCAGCAGGCTCGGGAAGTGGTCGCCGAGGATCGCTGAGGCACCAAGAAGGTCGGGAGGCACCGGCGAGGAGCGGGAAGCTCGAGGCGCGGCGATTGCTCGCGGAGTTGCTGGTGGCCGCGGGAGAAACAAGCGCAGGGGGCTCAAGCTCAATTTCGCGAATTGGGGGCACGAGGGGTGGCGGGTGGGCAAAGGAACCTCGGGTGCAGGTTTTATAGGCGGGAGGAGGTAACGGTCACAGCACGACCCGCCGTTTTGAAACGGCGGGAGGATGAATGCGCTGGTGAAGGGGGCGAATTGGGGACTTTATGCCCGCAACGGATCGGGAGGGGTTAATTTGAATCGCGGTGATGTGGGGAATGAATTATAAGAAACCGGCTTTCAAAGCTTCGGTTTTCAATCAATGGCGGCGGCAATGCGGCGATCGCGCGAGGAAGAAAGGAAAGGGGCGGGACGAAGGGCTCGACAGTGGGGCCCGCACGCGCCGAGAAGAAAACGGAAAGGACGGGGCGATGGTCGGATGAGCGGCGTGTGGCAAAGGGAGGCGGCGGTCGTTGGATCCGAGCGAACCGGTAAGTGGGAGGAAGGCCACGATTCAATCCGGCAATGGGGAAACATCCGGGCGCTGGTCTTGGGCGAGGGATTAAGTGATCGCGACGGGCGGGATGTCATCCGACAACGGCGAACGGCCCCGATCAAACCACGTGGCGGCAGGAGCGAGAGAGGAGCGTGAAGCGGTAAGTCGCGGAAGCGGCGGGATTGAACCGGCGAGAGGTGGACGGCCCGATGCTTGCCACGCGCCGATCCGCGGATGGGGAAAGGCGGGATTGAACCGGTAAGTGACGATGGCGGCGAGATTAGATCCGCGGGTGGAGAGGCGCCGATGGTTGACACGCTGCCGCGCGGGAGGGTTTGGGATTTGTTTTCTTTTGATTTTCGTAAATGCTAATAGGCTTTAGAAAACTCGAAAAATACCAAATAAATTTTGAAAATCCAGAAAAATTCAGAGAACTATCTGAGCTATTCTAGACTTAATAAAAATATGCCCACTCATTTTAACAAGTATAATTTGCAAAGGTACAATTTGATTTTAAAGGGAAGGTTTTAATTCCTTCTAAAATCTAGAAAAATTAATATAATCTCATATTTGACTTAGGAAGTGAAATACATTTGTTTTAGCTTTTAGTAATGCAATAAATTTATTTTTGACTTTCATAAATTAAAGTTTATATTTTTCTCAAATCAGACTTTAACATAACTCCGTAAAATCCAATAAACTCAGATTAAATTTTCAATAAAGGAACAAAATTTTGGGATGTTACAAACCTACCCTCTTAAAGGAAATCTCGCCTCGAGATTTGCAATCGCTAGCAAAAGAGATGGGGATGGCTGGTCTTTAAATCTTCTTCTCGCTCCCTGTGGCTTCGTCCTCGGTGTGGTTGCTCCACCGAACTTTGCGTAACTGATGGTCTTCCTTCCGTCCGACGCTCTGTCTCTCGAGAATCTTGATTGGTTGCTCCCGATAGGTGAGGTCATCCCGAGGTCCAAGGTTTCAGCATGGCTTGCTCTGTGGGTACTCGGAGGCACTTCTTTAACTGTGAGACATGAAAGACATTGTGCACCCCTGACATGCTTGGCGGCAAGTCTAACTGATATGCGACTGCACCTCTTCGGTCCAGAATCTTGAAAGGGCCCACATATCGTGGTGCTAGCTTCCCTCTAACTTGAAACCTTTTCACACCTCTGAGTGGGGATACTCTAAGATAGACGTAGTCCCCGACCTCAAAGGTCAGGTCTCGACGACGGTTATCCGCGTAGCTCTTCTGTCGAGACTGGGCTATCTTTAGTCTGTCTCTGATCTTCTTCACTTGATCTTCTGCGTCTTGCAGCAGGTTTGGTCCGTTTCTTGGGGTTCACCTTGCTGATCCCAAAGCAAGGGGGTCCTGCACTTTCGACCATACAAGGCTTCGAAGGGTGCCATCTGCAGACTGGCTTGGTAGCTGTTATTGTACGAGAATTCCGCATAGGGCAGTGAACGGTCCCAACTGTTCCCGAAATCCAGCGTACAAGCCCTTAGCATATCCTCGAGTATCTGATTAACTCTTTCTGTTTGACCGTCTGTCTGGGGATGGTAAGCGGTACTGAAACTGAGCTTACTACCCAATTCTTCATGCAGCCTTTGCCAAAATCGAAGTAAACCGACTACCTCGATCCGACACTATCTTCTTGGGTACGCCATACAGCACACAATTCGAGACATGTACATTTCACCAACTTGCTTCTTGAATAAGTGGTCTTGGTGGTATGAAGTGAGCCACTTTAGTCAATCGGTCTATGATTACCCAAATTGAATCATAACCCGATTGCATCCTTGGGAGTCCGGTTATGAAATCCATACCGATTTCTTCCCACTTCCATTCGAATCGGCAATGGTTGCAAGAGTCCCGCCGCCTCGATGTTCGGCTTTGACTCATTGACAGTGTCGCAGCTTCAATGAACTCTGCGATTTCCTTTTCATACTAACCCACCAATATCTTTCCTCGATCCTGGTACATCTTGGTACGACTGGTGGATTGAGTATGGGGTATCATGAGCCTCTTTCGTAATCGTTTTTGATTTCGATTATTCGCACACAGATGCGGTTCTCGAACCAAACCGTGCCATGTTCATCTTCGCCGAACTCGGTGCTTTGCCTCTTCTCATATTCTTCTTGATTTCTTGAATATCCTCGCCCACAACTGAGCTTCCTTAATTTGATCGGGCAAGCGGTCGCACTTCCAGGTGGTGAGGGTGCTTGGTCCCATTGGGTTTAGACTTAGACGCGACTCCTCCCGAGTCGGGTCCGTCTTCTTCCGATATCACCATGTTTGCATAAGACTTCCGCTAAGGCATCGGCTACCACATTCGCTTCCGGTGGTAATGTATACCGATGTCGTAGTCCTTTATCAACTCCAACCATCTTTGCTGCCTCAAAGTTGAGTTCGCACGGGTGAAGATATACTTCAAACTCTTATGGTCCGTGTATACTTCACAACGGTTACCAATAAGATAGTGGCGCCGATTTTTAAGGCGTGCATCGCGACTAACTCCAAGTCATGAGTAGGATAATTGCACTCATGAGGCTTGAGTTGACGCGATGCATAGGCTACCACTTTGCCTTCTTGCATCGTAACACGCCTAAGCCTAGGCGAGAGGCGCCACGTAAAACCTCAAGCCTTTATGCACGTCGCAAGACAAGCACGGTTGAGACTAGTCTCTTCTTAAGGGTTTGGAAACTCGCTCACAAGCCTTCGCCCATTCGAACTTCTTTTCCTTTTTCAGCAATTGGGTCATTGGCTTGGCTGTCTCTGAGAATCTCGCTATGAACCGACGGTAATAACCCGCAAGTCCAAGAAAGCTCGACTTCATTACGGACTTTGGTGGCTTCCACTCCATTATCGCTTCTACCTTGGAAGGATCTACAGTGATTCCTTCGACTGTTACGATATGTCCGAGGAAGGCAACCTCTTTTAGCCAGAATTCACACTTACTGAATTTGGCAAAAAGCTGATGCTCTCTAAGCTTTTCCAGAGTGATCCTGAGGTGCTGCTCGTGCTCTTCTTCATTCTTGGAGTAGATGAGGATGTCGCCGATGAAGATTACTACGAACTTGTCCAAGTATTTCATGAACACACCGCTCATCATGCTCATGAAGTAGGTCGTGCATTGGTCATTCCAAATGACATGACCGTGAACTCATAATGTCCATATCCGTGGAGAAGGCGTCTTGGGAATGTCTTCTTCACGGATCTTCACCGATGGTATCCCGATCGCAGATCAATCTTGGAGAAGATACGGCTCCTTTCAACCGATCGAACAAGTCATCGATCCCGGGAGGGGTATTTATTCTTGATGGTGACGCCATTGAGTGCTCAGAGTCCACACATAGCCTCAAACTCTCATCCTTTTCTTGACGAACAGACGGGTGCTCCCAAGGCGATTTAACCGGGTCGGATATACCCTTGTCTTCTAGTTCCGTGAGTTGATTCTTCAATTCGCTAACTCGTTAGCGTGCATCCGATATGGTCTCTTGAAATCGGGCGGTGCTCGACTAGGTCAATCACAAATTCGATCTCCTATCCGGTGGCATCCTGGCGGCGCCTCTGAAAACATCCGGTATTCCCGTACGATCGGCACTTCCTCCAAGACTTGGAGGTGGAAGAGGGCACATTCTTCTGCCTTCGGAATCTGGGGAGAGAAGATTACTTCCACGCCTTGGTCATTGGTGAGGGTGATGGATCTGGTAGCACAATCGATCCGACCTCGATTCTTGGCTAACCAGTTCATCCCGAGAATGACATCTAATCCTTGCGATTCCAAAACCAAAAGATCGGCGAGGAATCGGGTCCCATCTATGAGCAATTCCACTTTGGGGCACAAGGTCCCTGCTCTCATTTCTGCTCCAGGGGAGTGAACTATCATAGGGTTGCTAAGGGTTACCCTGCCCAACCCATGCTTATCCATAAAAGTTTTTGACACAAAGGAATGCGATGCTCCGGAATCGAAAAGAACTGATGCTGGTACTGAATTGACAAGGAACATACCCAAAGCACGACATCTCGTGCAGCCTGGGCCTCTTCCGCTGTCACGTGGTTCACTCGCCCCTTGATGAAGGTCCGCTTCGCTGCCCCGGTTCGACTTCCGAGGCTCGGTTGCCGCCGCTTGAATCTTCTTAGGCACGCCTTGGCAAAGTGTCCCGGTTCCTTGCGTAGTAGCAGTCAATCCGCCGACGACGGATCGCTTCTTCGTGTCCGCCACCGTTGCCGGGTGCGTTGCTTGGGAACTGGCCGCGGTTGGCCCAAACGGCAAGCGGTGGTTGAGGACTTGAACTCGCTGGATCGTTCTTGAAGTTTGCCGCCGGGTCCGAACTTGTTTGAGTGTGGAGGAGTATCGCGATTCTTGAAGGAACTTCGAGTTGTTCCTCCGTCCGCCATCCTTTTCTTCCGGTCTCCATTTCCATGTGTTTGCCCTCTGGCGGATGGCCCATCGACTAGCCGGTGGAAGTCAAGATAGTCACCCGATATCGCTTGTACCGATATGTTGTCATTCAGGCCCTCCATGAACCTTTCTTGCTTGGCTTCGCCGGAAGCCACATCCTCCGCGCATAGCGGCCGCTTGGTTAAACTTCGCACGCACTCATTGACAAGACGACTTCCTTGGCGCAGATCTGAACTCCTTCTTCTTCAATGCCATGGTGCCGGTGGGGATGTGAGCTTTGCGAAAGCTTTGCTCGAACTCGATCCACGCCACCGTCTGCGGGTTGGCGCGCGGCGGTGAAAGTGTCCCACCATTGAGATGCGGGCCTGCTCACCGATGGGAGGCGAACAGACTCGCTCCGATCGGTGCACTGCAGAATGTCCAGCTTCTTGCCAATCGACCTGAGCCAGTCGTCGGCGTCCATCGGTTCAGCACTGCCGGCGAAGGTGGGTGGCTTGATCCTCAGGAACTCAGAGAGACGATTGGGAGGCACTTGGGCAGGTTGATGATGAGCCTGAGGGTTGTTGATCGTCCAGGCTAATAGCTGATCAATCGGTTTTGATTGGCCATCAAGCGTGCCTAATCCGGTCCTCACGTGGCGGGGGTGGTGGAATCGGAGCTGACTGGCTTCCTTGTGCTCCGGGGTTGGCGTTGTCCATGTTGGAGTTTCTTCTTGTGTTCACCATCTATTGAGACTTTCAGATTTAGAGAGAGAACTAAAGGAAAGGTTCTAGTAACAATCCCACCAAAACAACACACAAGAGCAAGGAAAACACGAATAAGAGACAAACAAAACTTTTTATTTTATTATAATAGTCTCGTGGCTGTTTACAAAGGTCTACAGCTCACGGATAGCGTTCTAAGACTCGGGTTGTTCATACACTAGCGCCGCGCCGAGTCTCCTCGGAAAAGGCCCGAATCGGTGGAACTCGCATCTTACGCACGAGCTCGGCAAGTTCCTCTTCGCGTCGCGCGAGCTTCTGCCGTGCGGTGTGCGGCTCGTCGTGGTGGTCGGTACATGTGATCCATGGACTTGGTGTACTCCACCGATCGTATGAGGCGGGGTTGCTCTCATACTGTAGACGAAGTCGCGGCAGCCACGGGAGTCTTCATGGGGAAGTAGCGAAGTCGGTCGCGCAGCAAGTCTCGAGCGTAGATGTTCCGCGGTGGCGAATGGCCTCTCGGGCTGCATCCCGTACTCCATCGAAGAAGGTGGCTCGAGGTAGGTGCGCCGAACACGTAAATGGCTCCGTGTGCTCCAAATCCTTGAAGATCTTCACTTCCACCCTCCAACGCTCGTCTCCATACATGCCAACATATCCTCGGTAGAGGGGCAGGCGGAAGTTGAGCTCTTGCATGAGGTTGTACAGATCGTCGGCGAAGAGTCCGGCAAGGGTTCCATGGGAGACGCGGTGGGTTGCTCCATCTAAAATTTGGAAGGGAGAGGAGTTAGTAATCGGTTTTGGTAAAGAGATTTGAGAAAAGAGAGAGATAATTTAAAAGGGCATTTCTTATTAAAATATATCCTTAAAGTGGTCTCTTGCTAAGGTCACGTCTTAGAGTCATTGTTGCTCTGATACCATTTTGTCGGGACCCGAACAACAACTCCGAGCCCCTCAGTGTAAATCGCACTATCCTGTGAAAAGCTAGTGCACACAGTTTAATAAAGAATGTATATCATGCAAAAATAACCACGAGATATTATTAAACGAAATACGGCCTTAAGGCCAAGTCTTACAATAAGGCACCGGGCCAACAAAATAAACAAAACAGCGGAAAGAAAGTAAAAGTGGCAAAGACACCCATCCAGCCTCCCACAGCGAATATCAGTAAGATGCATCCTACTCACCAAGTAGTCCTCACCGTCGTGAGTCGCCTCGAAGTCCGGCAACAGATTTAGCAAGGTGAGTACTGTATACTCCCAAGGTAAGCAAGTAAATGCTTACGCAAGTTACACCAGAAATATAATGAGTTGATGCATGCATAAGGGATTTCAAGGAAGCTTAATAGGTAATGTGCGGAAAGCAATACTTGAATTTAAATACAATAACGTGAATCTGAAAAGCTAAATTTTAATATAGTATATGAAACATTATTTTTAACAAGTAATACCGTTAGTGTAGGCTCCAACCCACACTAACCTATCCACGGGAATCCACCCGGACCATTACCAAATCCAACGTTTGTTTGCCAAAACCAAGTTTTATGAAAATTCAAGTCTAATCTGTGAAGACTCTACTCAACATGTCCATGACCGTGGACACGGCTATCCAGATAGTTTGTTACTCTGCAGAGGTGTACAACTTTACCCACAAGACATTCCCTCTCACTTGAGCCACGCGATCAACACACTGCCTTAGGTGTGCGGCGGAGAGTTCATGACAAGGCTGTTCCGATGATTCATAGCCAACATAATCACGCCGCCACTAAGGTTTCACCACAACTCGAATCCACGAGTTGGAGCCCCCTCTGGTGCCATGTGAGACTTTCCACAGCCTACGCCGCGCTCACATTCAGCCTATAGCGAGACTATAGTTGGAACTTCACAAATTACTTAGCCAGGTCCGTCCCATACCGGACTTGTGGTAGTACGAAGTGACTTCGTAAAATAATTCACAGAAACGGTCCTTAAGTTGATTTAGGCTCAACCACATACCCCGCATACGATAATCAACCAGGTGTCACCAAACACGAGGCATACCGGCACCCACCACCTAACCATTAGCCTAAGTCCAAAACATGTTTTCTATTTTCATTTTTAAATAATTTCCGTAAAACCACCCTTGACTCACCGAAGTCAAGATATCAATTTTCAAAGTCCGTCATTTCATGTGAAAGATTGATCCCACCTAAAATTATACTAAGCCAGGCTAAGCATTGCTATAAAAATTTCTAGCCAATACTATAGTACTAACTAGTTTTCAGCTAGGGTGACAAGGTATATGAATTCAAGATTCAAATTGGCCATATACAAAGGATCATGGGTATATCTAAAATTCAAATCAAATTTGAATTACATTTGAATAAAGATACGCATGCATATACAAGATAAAACAATATAAATAATTTAAAATATTAGGTTCAACATGGTCAAAGGTGTAACTTGCCTTGATCGAAGTCTGCTGCGATTCGTCAATTCAAACTCTCCTAATCGTCAATATCTAACTAAAGAATCAATTCAAAGCAAATTCAAAACAAAACTTCAAATGAAATCCAAATAACTTCCAAAATTATAAAATAAACTGGGAGACAGAATTTTGAATTTTGGATGTGGACCAACAATTCTTGGAAAGGAATTGAGGCTTTTAAAAGAAGTTGGAAGTTTTAATTTAAATTTAAACCTTGGAATTACAAAATATATTCAAACAAAATTTAAATAAATTTCAAACTTTCAAAATTATTCCAGAAATGGATAGATCATGATTTTAGAAAAATTTAGAAATTTGAATGGGTCAATTTGGAGTTAAAATGCAAAAGTTATAGCCTTCCAAAGTTTGAATTCAAAATAAAAGAAAAGGGTATTTTCTGGATTTATTTTTAAACCGAAAAGGATTTATGACGTCAGCATGAATTATTTTTCTAAAGGAAATTATAGATTATGACGTCAGCCCTAGGATTAATATAATCGCAGCAGGAGGTGTCAGGTGGGGCCCGGTGTCATGGACCGAGTCCATGGACCCGAGGGAGGGTGAGGTGGCGCGCGCGCGCTGGGTGGCGATGTGGCGCCACGGGGCTGCCGCGTGGTCGCGCGGTCGCCACGCCACGGCTTTATGCCGACGTGGCGCACGCGCGAGGTGGCGGGAGGCGCCAGTGGCGCTCGCGTGGCGCCGATCGGCGGCCACGCTGCGCCACCTCGGCCCGGCGATCGACGGCGCGGCGGGCGGCGGTGGCGCGACGGGGATCGATGGTCGCCGGCGCCCGGCGAGCGGCGGCGCGGCCGGTGGTACCAAAATGAAGAGAGGACGCGGGAGCACTCGGTACCTTTCGCGACGCCGAGGATGACCGAACGGAAGATCGGCGAGAAGGGCGGCGGCCGGAGGAGGGTTCACGGCGGCGGAGCAGCTCCGGTGACGCAGCAGCTCGGGGAAGTGGTCGCCGAGGATCGCCTGGGCACCAGCAAGGTCGGGGAGGCACCAGCGAGGAGCGGGGAAGCTCGAGGCGGCGGCGATTGCTCGCCGGAGTTGCTGGTGGCCGGCGGGGAGAAACAAGCGCAGGGGGGCTCCGAAGCTCAATTTCGCGAATTGGAGGCACGAGGGGTGGCGGTGTGGGCAGAGGAACCTCGGGGTGCGGGTTTTATAGGCCGGGGAGGGGTAACGCCGCAAGACGACCCGCCGATTTTGAAACGGCCGGGGAGGATGAATGCGCCGGTGAAGGGGGCGTAATTGGGAGACTTTATGCCTGCAACGGATCGGGGGAGGGGTTAATTTGAATCTGCGGTGATGTGGGGGAATGAATTGGCAAGAAACCGAAGCTTTCAAAGCTTCGGTTTTCAATCAATGGCGGCGGCGCGGCGATCACGCGAGGAAGAAAGGAAAGGGGCGGGGACGAAGGGCCTGACAGGTGGGGCCCGCACGTCAGCGAGAGAAGAAAAACGGAAAGGACGGGGGGCGATGGTCGGATGAGCGACAGGTGGCAAAGGGGAGGGGCGGCGGTCGTTGGATCCGAGCGAACCGGTAAGTGGGAGGGGAAGGCCACGATTCAATCCGGCAATGGGGGAAACATGTGGGCCGCTGGGTCTTGGGCGAGGGATTAAGTGACTGCGGACGGGCGGGATGTAATCCGACAACGGCGAACAGCCCCGATCAAACCAAGTGGCGGCAGGAGCGGAGAGGGGAGCGGTGAAGCGGTAAGTTGGTGCGGGCGGCGAGGATTAAATCCGGCGCGGGAGTGGACGGTGCGATGCGCGACACGCGTCACACGCGGAGGGAGGGAAGGCGGGGAGAGGGTTTAAGTTAGATCGGACGGCTGACGGGGAATCCGGTGGGTGGAGGGGACGCCGATGCTTGACACCTGGCGGCCGGGAGGGGTTTTTGGGATTTTCTTTCTTTTTGATTTTCCAGAAATGCTATTAAGCTTTAGAAAACTCAGAAAAATACCAAATAAATTTTGAAAAATCCAGAAAAATTTAGAGAACTATCTGGAGCTATTATAGACTTAATAAAAATATGTCCCACTCATTTTAACAAGTATAATTTGCAAAGGCACAATTTGATTTTAAAGGGAAGGTTTTAATTCCTTCTAAAATCTAGAAAAATTAATATAATCTCATATTTGACTTAAGGAAGCTGAAATACATTTGTTTTAACTTTTAGTAATGCAATAAATTTATTTTTGACTTTTATAAATTAAAGTTTATAATTTTTCTCAAATCAGGACTTTAACATAACTCCAGAAAATCCAATAAACTCCAGATTAAATTTTCAATAAAGGAACAAAATTTTGGGATGTTACAAAACCCCTGGGCCGAATCCCCTTGGCCCATTTCCCCCACCACGCGTCGTTCCGATGTGCCACCCGCACCGCCCTCGCACACATGGCAACATCCTGCGGCCTCGCGCCGCGCTTGCCCTAGCGCCCTCACCGCCGCCACTCGCGCTCGCCCTCACTGGTCAGATTCCGCTCCGCCCCGCATGTCACCCATCTGTGCCACCACGTGTCACGTGTGAGGACTCCGTCTCTACGCCAAACTTGGACCGTGTTGTCTCGCGCCGCACCCACCTTGGTTCGCGTGTTTTAACCCGCTGCCGCCCTTGGTTCGCATGCGTATAAACGACCGCCGCCCTCGCTGCCTCCTCTCACCAACCGCCACCGCCATTCCTCGCTGTCGTTCCTCCCCACCGTGCGCTCCGATGCCCATGCCGACGGACCCCGTCGGAGCCCTCGCCGTTGTCACTATCTTCCTCGTTGGTAAGCGCCACCATCGTCCCGCCTCCTCCCTGCTGTCGCTGGAGACAAACCCTGCGCACACCCGCGCCTGGCCTCGACGCTGCCGGCGGACCCCGTCGCCCACCACCGCACCCTCTCCCCGGACCATGTCGCACCCTGCCTCGGGCCGCACGCCCCGCACCGCGCCTGCACCTGCCTCGGTCGCCACACCCACGTCAGCAACCATGTCAGCAGTGCCACGTGTCAACACCCTAGCTTGCCACGTCAACCCTAACCCGCCGTGTCAGCAGCTGTGTGTACTGTGCCATAGACTGAGTCCACCGTGAACCCGATTTTCTGTGCACCGAGTTCATAGTACAGTAGATTTTTTGATTTTCAGCATTTTCTTCATGTTTAATTTTTCGAGAGCCCGTTCTCCTCCGTCCTAGCTCCGATTAACCCTATTCTTTTCTCTAAATTCATCTAAAATTGAGCTCTACCTTTTGGTTCTAGTTTTAAGGGTTTTGGAGTTCTTTTGTTTATTATTTTATGTGATTTTGTTCTTTCAGCCACTTTCTCTCTCGTTAGATTCTGATTTCGAAGGAGCAGGAGCAACGCCAGAAGACCCCGAGTACCTCACTGAGCCAAACCAAGGCAAGTCATAAATTTTGATCATATTGAATCCAGACTTTAATCTATTAATTATCTACTTTATTTTAAATTAATCGGCATCGCTATTTAATACAACCTTTGTATTTGGTAGTTATTACCCATTTGATTAAAGTCATCCTTGATTATTTTGTACACCATTATGCCATTGTCACCATAGGATGGGAAATTACATAGTGTTGTTATGCTAGATGTCACATGGGTTGGACGACTAGAATACTTAGCCTTGCTTATTTTTACGAAAGGGTTTATCATCGCATGTGAATACTTAACTTGACTTAAGAAAATATGGAACCGTGGTTGGTGCCACAATTATTAAAATCTATGCCATAACATTGGTGTGTCATTGGCGTGGTTATACAAACTTGATTTTGCACTTGGGCGAGTGATGGTGCAGTAAAGGGGGAAGTGTGGATTCACTTCGTGGGATGTGGAAGACTCGCCCGAGTAATATTAAGGACATAATTTTGTGCGCCATTGATCTGAGTTTTATCATGCAAATCACATGTCTAGTATGGGATAGACCTAGCTGATTAATTTGTGATATTTCAATTTCGATCTTGCCATTGTGATGAATATGGATGCTGATTTCTATGAGGCGCAAGGGGGGGTGTGGTGCAAAACCCTAGTGGGCAGGATTGAGTTGAGGTAGAGTATTGTAAAGGCCTTGTTGTGATTTCTTAGGATTTTTAGAGTGTAAAACTATTCGAATAGCCATGTCCTATGTTGTGGACAATGCTTAGTGATTTCACACGAGGGGTAATGATTTCACACGAGGGGTAACGATTTCATGTAAACTTCTGGTTTATGGTTGGAAAGTGAACGGGTAGTTCATTGTTGGCTTAGCTTGTGGATAGGAGGTTCACAAGTGGTTTAATTTTAATTCTGTTAATTATTTATTTATTATTATTTTTCATTAAAGTCCGCTTTCAATCTAATATTATGTTTATTTCAAACTATCATTTTATGCAAATTAACCCCTTTTAGCCATCCATTGGTTAGCCTTGCATATTATATTACATTCATTTATTACAAATGACTTGCTAAGTACTAATGTACTCACGGCTTTACGCCCATTGTTGCTCAGTTGAGAAGGAGTAGTATTACTAGGAGGAGATACCAGAGGGAGAATACTTCACGACTTCATGGATTAGGACTTGCATCTATGTTTGACTGTGTGCACTATCGTGATCCTGGACTAGTGCAGTATACACAGAGAGTCCGAATTTGCATATTCGGGTCTCGACACTTTGTCAAGAATAGTATCAAACATGGAACAGTCCTTCGAGATAAAGGACGACGCGGTCCTTGGGGTGAGGTTGGCACAGCTGCAATGCCGAGCGAGCGAGCGAGCGAGAGAGAGAGAGAGAGAGAGAGAGAGGGAGGGAGAAGGTGACTCAACAATGGCATTGTGGACATAAGCGGCAAGGTGACGAGTAGACATCATGAAGAAGAGTTGGCATGGACGACACAAGAGGCTGTGCATGGATTGCACGATGATGTGCAGTGACAGTGGCAAGGACAAGGTTGGGCAGTACAAACTCAGTGTGAGCATGTATGGTGAGATGGTGCGACAAGCGGAGCATGAGCGGTGAGGCGGGCACGTGTGGTGCGGTCATAGTAGCGAAGCCAGGGCCAGCGGTGGCGATGATGTTGGCCAACGTGTGGGTGGTGCAACACTGTGGTCGAGTAACCTAGGCTAGGGAAGGAAGAAGAAAGAAGAAAGGAAGAGAGCTCCAATGGGCTCGGCTGGGAGGAAAATGAGAGGAAGAAGAAAATGGGAAAGGGGCCAGCCCAAACTAGGTTTTAATAACTTTCTTTTATTTATTTATTTATTCAATTTTTTTCAATCTTAGGTTTTATTCAAATTTTGGTTTAGCGATTTTAAATTCAAATTTCGCTTCTCTTTTTCTTTCCAATTCATTTTTTTATTTGCTTTGTTAATTGCTCGGCTCTTAGTTCTAGTTTTTATTTTATTTTTATTAATTGATTTGATTGACACGAAATCCAATTAAAATTCTCGAATAAAAACTAGAAAAATTCAAGTAACACCAAAACACATCAAAAGTTTTAAAAATCATGCATTTTTGTGCATTTGATTTGCAACTCAAATAAACAGGATGCTGCTATAATAACATGTACCCGGGGACAGAGGAACTAGGGTAGCCAGTACGAAGGAAGAAAATGTAAAGAGGAACAGGAGCTAAAATTTACTTTGCTTTGGGAGCTGAGTGCGAATAAATCAAAGGAAGGATAGTGGACTGAGATTCTTGTTTCCAAGGTATAAACGACAAGAATGTGGTGAAAGCAGGCAACAGGATGGAAATGATGTCGACCGATCGATGGATTGAGGTGCTGCAGTCAGTCGGTGCATGGACTGTACACACACTATTTGGGAAGACGAGGCCGCTTATATATATATATATAGCGGAGGCACATACACAGACGATCGATACTGATCGATTTGCCCTTATCCATCACCGAAAGCTACCGTATATACATATACGACCACTAGCTAATTGATCGAAGCTTCATCGTTTCATTTCATTATTACTTCCATGTAATTAAGGTGATATATATTGTGGAGAGCCGGGAGCGGCAGTACTTCATTCATGTACTCGAACTGGATTGATTATGCATTCATGTACTCGATCTGGTGATGACGTAGCTACAGCTAAAACGGTCAAGTTGATTTTATTGGTTATGTACGAAGTACCAAGGAAAACTATTTCATTTTGTAATTGATTTTGAAGGATAACAAAAGAGGCGAAATGAACAAAATTTCTGTATTTTTGTGAAATCCTGAAAGATAAGTGTAGGAGGTGGGATTCAACCCCTGGATGGAAAGGCACGCATACAGAGACTAGCCATTGGGCTAGAATGAATCTTTTCGTTAGTGGAGGATTTCAAGCTCATAAATCAAACTAAAACAAAAAAATTGGCTGAAATAATTTTTTTCGTTGGGTAGTGTAAGGAACAAAATTTCTGGAATTTTTATGAGATTTCGCTAAAATTGTGAACGTGTGAAGTACTACTGTTTAAGTTGCAGCGACACATTGTCATCACCTGACTGATGAACAAGCTATAGCCAGATAGCTAGCAAGTCAGCTAGGCCTTCACCTATATCCAACTCAATGTATAGTAATCTTATCGAATGTCGATCATGGATCATTGTCCACCATCTATCTATCTGAAATCCACTGGTCATGACAATTAGCTAGCAAAATCAACAAGCCAGCTAGGTCAATTCAGATTGATACTGGCTATATAAAACTAGCTAGTTGGCATGGAAGAACAGAAGAGGTCACTCGTTGCATGATTGAGAAGATAGCGGAGAAGATAGCTAACCTAGTTATCTCATATCACATCTGTTGGGATACAGGTAGAGTTATATTAGCGCAACTTAAAATTTTCTATCATGTAAACTAGAAAACTATGTGAGTTAGAGGTTATAGATAATTACCACTAAACACACAATGCAACGGAAGTAGAGTTGAAGTAACCGATTCTACGTAGTGCACATCAGTGTAGTGGATGTAGTCTACCGTCCTCAGGCCAACCGTCTCCTCCTCACGATGTCCCGATTAGCGTCGTGCGTCTGTGCTAGTACCAGTGCACACGGCAGGAGTTTTGATAGGTAGTAGATAGAGTTTCAATGGGTGTATCTCAGGATCCTCCCTCAACCCTACACCTATCTTAATATATAGCTTTCAATCGGATTCTCCCTCAGCCATGCGCCTATCTTAGATATCATATCCAACTCAAAAATTATCTGACTGGATCCTTATCCAATATGAGTAGAGATTATATCCCACTAGGAGAGCCTCCGACTAGATCATTATCCAATACGAGTAGAGATCGTATCCTACTCGGAGTCTATCATTTGGACCCTTATCATTCCAGTCTGTTAAGGTTCATGTATATTCGGCCATGGCCATAAGTTGGTAGCAGCCCCTAGCATGATATAACAACTCCTAAATATGCATAAAGATCATATCGGATGAATTTATATAATGTTTATATATTGATCCATTTGCCTCATGATACCAAATCAAACTCAAGGTGAGAAGTATGCCATCCTACGATAACTCGATCCTTCACTTGAAACTATAGTAGATTACTTAGTTTGTGATTAACTCCTCAACTATACTTAGTATGACAATGCACTTTCTTAATCTAGCCACATCGAGGGGTCCAGAAATATCTCTTGTTATATAGGAGAGGCAAATTACATCTTGATCGCTCATATTCCTTCGTATGTTTTATAGTAAACCTAAAAGTTATATTTATGACCATCCAGTTATGCAGTAATATTTGGAAACTATTACACATGTAGAAAACTATTACTACATCAGGTCTAACAATCCTACATACACTATGTATGAGACCAACTGATAACACTTAAGAATATAACATATAGAAGAGAAAGACCTCTTTTTCTTCATCGGTGACTTCCATATAGAAGAGATATTGACAACAATGTCCATGGGTGTATTGTTCATCACAATTAAAATAGATGCCCTACTTGCGCTGGTCTGCCATCTCAGCTGGGTTTAGGCGGCGGATAGGGAAACCTGGTTGTGCCATGGTGGTTAGTGCACCTCCCGTGGTTGTTGGTCATGGAACCGTTGAGAGGTGTGGAGGGTCGCTACCATCCTGACAGCCATGGACTCAAGCGAAAACTGCTAGGTGGAGCTGCCGCTGGTGTCGTCTGATCGTGTCATTGATATGCCTGGGCCAAACTCACGGCCACCTAGTGGAGCGGATGCAAAGCTTTAGTCCGACATAAGGGGCAAGGAAGTGATCAATATATTCTAGAATCGAGCCGTGGAGCTGCAAGCGTGCGAGTGCTCCAAGTGGGTTGCTTCTGATTGAGTTGCAGCTAGGAGGGAGTACCCAAGTCACGCTCCAACTGGTCATACCAATACTGAGCAATCCCTGTGTCGAGACCCGAATATGCAAATCCGGACTCCCTGTGTATTCTGCACTAGTCCCAGGATCATGCTAGTGCATACAGTCAAACATAGATGTCATCACAACCATATACACGTTTAAATAAGGGAAAAGCACAAATATCAATAGATCTCAAAAGGTACGAACTTATGGTCAAGCTTACACTAAACTGGCCTGAAGGCTTAACAAAAGTAGCAGCGGAAATCCAAAATAAAGCGTAGTGGCCAATCGACAAGCCCACAGGCTATCGAGTGGAGAACGAAGCCTAATCCGTGAATTCGTCGAAGTACTCTCCTTCTGGAACTTCCTGCTGGTGATACTCCTCTTCCTCAACTGAGCAACATTGGGCATAAAGCCGTGAGTACATTGGTACTCAGCAAGTCGTTTGTAACAAATGAATGCAATATAGTATGCAAGGCTTACCAAAGTAGGGCTGAAAGGTTAATTTGCATAAATGACATTTGAAGGTAAATACATTAAATAGATTGAAAGCGAACTTTAAGTAAAGCAATAATAAATATATAATCAAAGGAATTAATATAACCACTTGCGGACCTCCCATCCACAAGCTAAACTAACTACTTATAGACCTCCCATCCATAAGCTAAACCAACAGTGAACACCTGTCCACTTCCATTCACAAGTTTTCAGAAATAACTACCCCTCGTGTGAAATCACCGAGCATTGTCCATGACCGAGGACGCGGCTATTCGAATAGTGTTACACTCTTCAGAGGTTGCACAACTATACCCATACGATGTAATTAGCCTCGACCTAAGGTAATCACAACAAGGCTTTTACAAAGTTCAGTTACAACTCAATCCGCCCGCTAGGGTTTCGCATCACACCCCCCTTGAGCCACATGGAAATCAGCAACCATGTTCATCTCAATGACAAGATTAAAGTTGAAACATCCCAAATTAGTCAGCCAGGTCTGTCCCATACCGGACATGTGGTTTGTACGGTAAAGCTCAGATCAATGGCGCACAAAGTTAAGTCCTTAACATTACCCGGGCGAGACTACCACATCCCCCAAAGTGCACCTGCATTTCCCCCTTTACCGCACGATCACTCGCCCGAGTGCGAAACCAAGTTTGTATACCCACCACCGATGACGCACCAACGTCATGGCATAAATTTTCGTACACTTGGCACCAACCACAGTTCCATATCTCATTAAGTCAAATTTATATTTCACATGTGATGATAAACCTGATCGTAAAAATAACTAAGGCTAAGCATCTAATCGTACCAACCCTTGTGACAAATATCATAACATCACTAGTATGTTTCCCAACCTATGGTGACAAGGGTATCATGGTGTTCTAAATTATCAAGGAGGGATGAATTCAATTGGGATGATAACTACCAGTTACAAAGGTTGCATAAAAATAGCGATGCAATGTAATTTAAAACAAAATAATTAAATAATAGATTGCAAACTAGGTTCAACATGATCAAAGGACACGACTTACCTTGGTTATGCTCAGTGAGGTACTCCTGGTCTTCGGGCGTAGAACCTGCTCCTCCGGAATCCGAATCTAGTGAGAGAGAAAACGACTAAAACTAAAGAAACACATAAAATGATAAGCAAATGAACTCCAAAATTCACAAAAAAAGAACCAACAGCTAGAGCTCGATTTTAGATGAATTTAGAAAAAAGAACGGGGTCAATCGGAGCTAGAACGGAGGAGAACGGGCTCTCGAAAAATTAAACCTAAAGAAAATCGGGAAAAAGAAAAAGTGCACTGTGCTATGAACCCGATCCACGGTGCACCCGGCGCATGGAATAGTGCGTACGGCCGGCGGGCGAAGCTGACGTGGCAAGCGCTGGTGCTACCACGTGTCCGCTGACGTGGCGCCGACGTGGCGACACGTGGCACCCGGGGTGGGGCTGGGCTGACGTGGCGCTGACGTGGCATAGCCACGTGGCATGCCACGTCGTCTAGGGCTGATGTGGAGGGCTGATGTGGCAGGGTTGACGTGGCGGCTCGGTGTGCGGCGGCGCGGCGTGGGATCGGGCGGCCGGGGCGACGACGCGTGGCTGCATCCGGGCCGCTCGCTCAGATCTGGATGAGCGGCTCGGATGGGGCGGCGCGGGAGGCGGGAGTCGGCCGATGGGCGACGCGCGTCGGCTTCGCCGCGCGGCGTGGGACGCGACGCGGCGCGGCGGACGCAGTGTGGCGCGGGACCGAGGCGGAGTGCGCGGCGGGTCCGGCGAGGCGCGGCGCGCAGGCAGCGACGGGCGGCGGCGATCTCCGGCGACCAATGCGCACAGCGGAGGGTCCGGTCAGGCGACGGCGGGTTCCAGCAGTGGTGAAGATCGTCGGGATGCTCACCCACTTGAATGAGGACGTCCGACGGCGCTCCGGGTCGGCTGAGTCGGCGACGAGTCCTCGGAAGACGACGACGAGGGACGGCGGGATTACGCGAGGTGGCGAGCCCGGCAGTGCGGTGCACGGCGGCGCTCGACGGGGTGAGGAGGCGGCGAGGGCGGGGAGGCGGCGACAGGGCACGGGGAGGAGAAGGGCGGCGGCGCGCACGCTTTTAAGCACGCGAACCGAGAATGAACTCGCGAAGAAACACGCGAACTGAGGCGTAGTCGGAGACGGGCACCGCGCGGGTTCCGATCGGGGACAAGGGCATGAGCGGGCGACGCGTGGCCGATCGGACGGCGGGGACGGCGTCTGTGCGCGGATCGAGCGGGGCGAAGCGGATGCGCGCCGCGTGGCGCGGATCCGACGGCGAGGACGGAGCGGCGCTAGGGTTAGGGTTAGGGCGCGCGCGCGGGCGGCGGGATTGCGGCCACGTGGCGCGGAAGGAAATCGGGCGGCGGGGAGCTCGGGCGAGAAAGGGAGTACGGCGGCGGCGCGGGGAGGAGCCAGATGGCCGACGCGGGCGGATCGGGCGGCTGAGGATTTTCTTAATTTCTTTTCTTTTTCAGAAATTCAAATAAACTTCGAAAAGCTCTAGAAAATAGTAAGTAAATCCCAAAAATTCACCAAAAATACCAGAAAATTCGTTGAGACCTGAAGAATCCAAATAAAATATTTTCAACTTATGTTAATATTTAGTTTACACAGATTAAATTATTTTAAAATTCTAAAATTCATTTGAAGCTTATTTTAATTCTAGAAAGTTTCTTGTGACACAAGGAACTCAATTAAAATATTTTTAGCTAATGTTGAGGTTTAATTTAATCATATTAAATTCTTTTATATTTTTGAAAATCCATTTAAGCTTGGTTTTAAAATTCAGGAAAATCCCAGAATTTTATTTTTAAATTCAAGGTTTTAAAAATCCCGAAAAATCAGGATGTTACACCCTGTGAGGTGATAATTAAGAAGCTAGCCAAACTTTGTCTGCTTCCTCCGTGCGCTGGCCACAGAAGAAGTACTGCTCACACCAATTGATCTAGGCAAGAGGATCATCCTTGCCATCGTACATCGGAAACTCCAGCTTGTGATAGCATGGAGGAACCACCTAGGAAACACTACTTGTGATGCCATAACTGCTTTGCTGTTTTGTAATAGGATGGGAAAATTGGGGGTGATGGTATGGGAGAATATGGGGTATGGATGTGGAGGGTGCAATGGCATTTGCTGATCATGTTATTGTTGTGGGGGTGGGCGATGGTATTTGGAAGCTGTATGTGAGGGCTAATGGATGCCATGGCATAAACTGGAAGTGCTGTGGAAGTTGGTTGGCCAGAATTAGCTGGTGGCATCAGCAGTTGAGTTTCGGGGGACAACATCAAGAGCTCCGGCAATTCCCCTGCCGGTTGCTTTTCAACGGCTATCAGACGGTTGATGACATCGCCCATCTGCTGGTGCATGCCGTCGACGCGTACCGTGAGCCACTGAATGGATTGAAGAATATGGGCCATGGTCACCTCCTCTGTCACTTCCTCTGATGCTAGCATGGCTCAGGTCATTGTCGGCTCTGATACAAAATTGGTATGGCCTTTGGAATGCAGGGGGTAGCTGTGGTTCACCGGTGGCCTTGGTCGAGGTTCCCGGTGTCCAGGCACCATGGTGGCAGCTATTGTCAACAAGCACAAGATTGGGACCATGGTACAAGAGTAAGGCTTTCCCCTTTTACAGACTTAACCAATCTAGTTTTTCTAATCTTATCTCTTATTTAAAGTAAAGCAATCTGTAAGTACAGATAGATATCTAATTCAAACTATCCTCGCTCAAACTATCCTCGCTGAGGAGTTGTCATCTCTCATGGTTGCTACGCCTGTGGAGGTGGAATACTCTGTTGGATTTTGGACCCCAGTCAAGGTCTCATTGGGTTTATTCCTGGTCCTTAGGTCTCAAATGGGCTATGCTCCTGCACATCTTAGCCCACAGATTGCTCACAAGCAAATCTCTCAAGCAACAATCTTATAAGTGATATTAGGTATTCTTCTCCAAAAACTAGTTTGATGGGTGGAAGATCCCTTACACTTATATATTGGGATTATTTTCCCAACATATATACCCCACATGACAACGCAACAAGCAAGACTTCTTCCTTCTGTCTCCTCGGCTTGTGCCTTCACCAGCACAATATGCGTGCGATGTCTCGAGCAGAATATGCGTGCTTGCATCCGGGCCATCACTTGGTAGGAAATGTCATCTAGTTGGCCATTCATGCGATGGAGGAAGGCGCTGGCGGTCAGCCCAAACCCGGTTGCCCGTGTTGGCTTCATGTGCGTACGCTCGGCCGGGGATGCGTGCAGCTATATCGGCGCGTGGCGCAACAACGCTGGCTCTCCTGCGCGGCTGGCCGTGTGCGGTCAGGTGAAGCAACCGATGCAGACTACCGACGCGACGCACCGATCAATTTAGAGGAAAAAACACTGTTCAGCGACAAAATACTGTAGCAGTGATTAAAACACTGTAGCATTTTTGTCACGTAGTGAATTTTTTTTGTTTTTTGATTTTTTTGCATTCTGTTTTTTTTTCTCATATTCCTTTGCATTGTCCGCACTAGACTAGCAAGCCGTTTTTATTTTTACATTTTTTAAAATTTAATTATGCCTAATATGCAACTCAGCTACAGTGTTTTTTCAGCCAGCTACAGTATTTTTTAGCAAAAGCCAAAAGCCATCGCTATTCCGATCACCCCCGTAGTAGGTGAAGATGGCGATGCAGAACTGGTGGCAGATGTCGATGACATGCGGCACACGGGAGAGGGAAAAACGAAAAAAAATAGCTAGGGTTTTGAGTTCTCTACTTCCCTGTTGAAATTAATCTAGTCTTGATTAGTTCGAATCAGATTAACTCGGTAATAGAATCAAACCAGGAGTTCGAGTAGAATCAGTTTTGGTATTTTACGATAATGAGAAGTCGAGTCCGAGTCCATATTGTAATCATAAATAGAAGGAAGCCTACCTTAGAAAAGGTGCGGCGATTGGTAGCACCACAAAACGATCTTGTATATCGAAGTTGTGACACCTTGGCCAGATCCAGCCCAGATCCGGCCCAGCCCAGCTCACAACCACCTATATAAAAGGAGGGAGACAGCAGGGGGAGGAGGTAAACTCGGTTTTTTTGCTTTCTTCGTGGCCTTATCCGTTCTCTCCCCTGTTGCTTATCCTTGGGCTCTCTCCAGCCGTTGCTGCTCCGGTCGTGCTCGCGCCGTCGCCACCCCTGGCCACATCTCGTCTTCTCCACTTTCCCTGCTGCTGCCTTTGCCGCCGCCACCGGCTGCTGCGCCGCTGCTGCCGTTGCTTAAGCGCCGCCGTCGCCTTCCCCGTCTCGCCCTGCTCCTGCCGCCCCCACCTCGTGGCTTGCCGCCGCCCCCTCACCCCGCGCGCCCTCGCCGCCCTCCCGGTCGCTTGCCGGTGTGAGGAAGGGGAGGAGGAGGGCTACGCCCGTGAGGGAAGAGAGAGAAGGGGGAGGAGCCGCTGACTGAGGGGGGAAGAAGAGGAGGGGAGGAGCCGCCGATGGGGAGGGAGGAAAGGAAGGAGGCAGGAGTGGGAAGGAGAGAAGAGGCCAGCCGCGCGTGAGTAAAAGAGAAGGGAGAGAAGGGGCGACGTGGTAGAGAAAGAAAGGAGCCAGGGGATGAGGAAATAAAGAAAAGGAGAAAGAGTGAAGAAAAAGAGAGAAGAAAAGAAAGGGAAAAGAGAAAGAAAAAGAAAGAAGAGAAGGAAAAAAAGGGGAACCTGATCCAGCGCTAGATCTGCCCAATCCAATTCCAGATCTGTCTGATCCGGTGCTAGATCTGTCCGATCCAGCCAGGGACAACAGATCGTGGCCTGATCCAGTCGTCAGGTTCGAGTATCGGTTCGAAAACCCCTTTTCAGCTATTTGCAGTTTTTCGCATAAATCAGTATGTCGATTGAAAACTGGGACAGCGGATCGGTGTCTGGTGAGAGGTCGACGGTACTGGGTTTATGCGTAATAGTGACGTTTTTGCTTGCATGTGTATGTATGCATTAGCAATGAATTGAAATGATTGTGCTTGTTCAGGTGGCGGTTTGAGCTCGATGCCATTTGCGCATCATCCACCAGGCTGACAGGCAAGTGCATGGTAGAACATTATAGTGTGGTTAATTATTGCTATTTATGTTTCCACAACATGATTTACAGTGTTTATAGGCTTAGATGCATGATTTACAGCGTTTGCTGAGGTACATGATTACCAGTAGGTAAATGTTGGTGATTGCAAATTTATAATTAAGTGCCAATAGGGAAAGCAAGTACATAGTAGAATAGTGGATTGTGGTGAATGCCTCATATTTGTTTTGCTGATCTATGCTCTATATCATTTTATTAAATGATATCTCTGCTTGTTGATTATTGCCACAAGAGGTGGATGTGATTACTAATTACGTTGAGATAGCATTGCATCGTATTGCACACTGGTGTTAAAGGTTTACAGTGCGTAGACATCCCGCGGAGGTGGGATAAAGACCTACCACGGTAGGCACTCCACGGGGGTGGAGTTAGTGGAGAGTTAATTGTGATTGCTGACAGGCTATTGCATCATTTTTGCAATCATCATAACATAAGTTGCATAAGCTAAACCGAAGATGAAGTCATGTAACTATTCCGGTGAGGTCGGTGAGAAAGATACATGACTAATCCGGGGTGCTTACAGAGAGACCTACTTCGGTAGGCATTCCACGGAAGTGGAGTTTGTGGCCTGCATGAAAGAGAGCGGGGCACGAGTGGGCCATCGACGGGTGGACGCTCAGCTTTACCGGTATGAGCTCGGAGAGTGCATCTGGACATAGCATTGCATTGCGTTGTGTTGCACTGCATAAAAGAAACTGGTGATTACAGACAGTTACAGAGATTTGATTTACAGTTACAGTTGCATTGCATTTTATTGCATTACTTAAAGAGTAATACAAACAGTGATAGTTACAGTAGTTTGATCTACAGTTACAGTTGCATTGCATTTTATTGCACTGCTTGAAGAGTGATATAGACAATGATACAGTTACAGGAGTTTGGCTTACCGTTTACAGTTCACAGTAAACGGGTTTTACAGTTCACAGTAGAATTATGGATTACAGTAGATTGTGATTTATAGTTTACAATAGATTAGCTTTATAGTCCACAGTAGACGTGATTTATAGCTTATAGTCGATTGGCTTTACAGTTAACAGTAAACGTGGTGTACAGCTTACAGCCGTAGAATTGGATTACAGTTTACAGATATGGATTGATGTACTGCTTTATCGTGTGTTTGCTGGGTCTTCGGACTCACCCTTGCTTTGTTGTTTTTTTAGGGTGATCCGGAATGATGGCATGCATGGAATGGGAGTAGTTCCTCTTGCACCGCACATGTGAGATAGCTGCTTAGTCATGTACTGAGTGTTATGATTAATCATATGTTGAGACGGTTAAGCAAATTTTCTAGTTACAGTATGTTTACAGGAGAATGGGTTTTCCTGTTATTTCAGTTCTCGGGCGCTAACTCTGTTTAAGGCGTGCCTATGTGAGACAGTAACAGTGTGGTGGTAGCATTTTGGGCCCTGTGGAGGGTCAGGGTGTTACAGAAGTTCACATACGTCATCGTAACACCGCCATCGTATTCAAGAACAGAGGAGTTACGAACAGAAGTAGAGGGGACATGGGCACTCGAAAGGTCGTGAAGACCTACGACTACCTAAGCTTGTGATCGTAAAGAGCTACGACTATTTGAGTAAGTCGATAGATCGACTTCGAGTGCAAAGTCGAAAAGAAGATCAGACGGAGTCCGAGTAGCTGCTGAGATCAGACGGAGTCCAAGTAGCCACTGAGATTGGGATGATCGAGTGGTTACAAAATCTACGGTGTTCGAGTAAGCAGTAGTGAATCTACGGTGTTCAAGTGAACTCAAGAGCTAAAGAACATCTGATAGCCTATGAGTAGTCTAAAGAACTATCCAATGGTGTTCGAAGAGATACTGAAAGGGCTGAAGTGTTGAAGAGGTCAGAGATTCGAGCGTAGCAATCAGAGATCCTACAGGCCTGGTCAGAGCCTCACGTAGTCGTATTCCATGACTAAGAAGGTTCCCCCCAACAGTGGTATTAGAGCCAATCTGAGCTACTTGTGATCTTCAGTAATGGCGCTCACCATCCATCAGGCTACAAGGGATGGCAGTGGAGTGCTGCACCAGATCCCGATGTTAACAGCAACCAATTATACCACTTGGGCAATTAAGATAGAGGCGATCATGGATGCACAAGGAGTTTGGGAGGCAATAGAACCTGCGGTAGGGTGGTCGCAGACGAGAGGAAGAACAAAGCGGCATGTGCGTTCCTCTTCCATGCCATCCCAAAAGACGTCCTTCTACAGATCGCGAAGAAGTCGTCCAAGGAGGTATAGGATGGTTTGAAGAATCGATTTCTCGGTGCTGATCATGTGAAGAAGGCCCGATTGCAAACACTCAAAAGCGAATTTGATTCGATTCGCATGCAAGAAAGAGAGTCGATCGATGAATTTGCGGGAAATTGAGTGCTATAGCAGCTAAGTACAGTGCTCTCGGAGCCACATTGGAGGACGCCACGTTAGTCAAGAAGCTTTTGGAATCGATGCCAGATAAGTATCTACATTTGGTAGCATCAATCGAGCAGTACTCGGATCTTGAGACGATGCAGTTTGAAGAAGCAATTGGATGGCTCAAAGCTTACAAAGAAAGACTCAACTGGCGATTGAATAACAACAATGCAGGAGGTCAATTGTTGTTCTTCCAAACCGAGTGGAAACCATGACAAGGTTTCAACTCCAAGCAGTCAGGCTACACCTCCAAAGGAGGAGTAGAGAGCTTTGAAGGAGGAAACACTTGTGGTCAAGAAAATGGCTTCCAAGGACGAGGAACAGGTCAATGGAACGGTCATGGACATGCTGAGTAGGGTTTTCACATATTAGACTTGGTTTTTATAAAACTTGGTTTTGGACAAGCAACATTGGTTTTAGCAATGATCCGGGTGGGAGACCCGTGGTTAGGCTAGTGTAGGTTAGAGCCTACACTAACGATAATACTTTGTTAAACTATTGTTTCATATGAGATATTAAAATTCAGCTTTTGTACTTACGTTATTGAATTTAAATTCTGTAGGATCGTAGATAGCAATCAGAGGGGGGTGAATTATTGCGGAAGCTAAAAATAAATTTTAAGACTCTCCCCTCAACACAAAACCTATTTAAGTCTTATTTAAATTTCTGGACAGAACATTGTATCCTTACTAAAACTGATCTCGATAAAAAAACGTAACTCCAATTGACTTCAAACTTTGATAGAATAAACTAGACAAAATTATTGAACTAACCCAACTGGAATTATGTCAAACGAAGGTCTAGAACTCGAGATATAAAATAAACAAAGTCGCTGATGCAGGTAGTGACGAGAGCTGATTAAGCCCTAATTAAGCGATTAAGCAGAGTCCGAAGAAAATAACCAACCAAACTTTCAAATCAACAAAGACAGCAGCCACAAATCACGTAGAGAATCATTGCATGCGTCATTACGTTGAATAAAGAAAATGTTAATGCATGCATTAGAAAGAAGTCTTACAGCAGTCAAGATTCAACATTCATGCATATTATTCAGCGCACGTGCTCACCGCTTTTTCTTCTCTTTTGATCTAAAACTTCATGGTTGCAAGCAGCAAAACAGCTGCACGTCGCTCGTCAATCTTCGAGATCTTCCGTGCGGCACGAACTTTCAGCGATGTTCGTTTTCTTTTGGTTCTGCTCAATCCCGGACCGAACAACACAGCCGCCGTTTTTCTGATCTTCTTCCGCGCAGCGCTCGGCTCGCGTTCACTTCTGCGGCCTCGGAGAAAGAATAGCTGCGCTGCACCTCTTTCTTTTTCTTCTCAGAATCTTCTTGTTCTTCTGCAACGCGGTCTTCTTTTTCTTTTCAAAAGCCCAGTACTACAGAACAAGCCGCCGGCTTTTTTTTCTTCAATCATCCGCCAACCAAGTAAAAGCCGCCAGACTCTTTTTTTCTCCAAAAAAATAACACGGCCGGAAAACAGCCTCCGTGCACTACAAACACTGCAAAGAAATAAAGGGTACCTTCCCTCTCCTGGAATTAATCCTACCGTGTGTTGCTTGTTGTGTTCGGTTCCAGAGGTCTCCAACGTCGCGTAAGAGATTGGATTTGGCGACGCACGCCAAAACGCAGGCAACCTGAGACAAAGAAAAGATCCAGACGTTCTTGGCTTCAGCCGATGCAAAAGCACTCGTGAAGATGCCGATGGACGATCTGGTGCAACAGAAAGAAGCCGCCAATTTTTTTTCTTCAAAAAACACGACGCACGAAAACCCGCCGCTGCACTCTTGTTTTTTTCTCGAAACGAAAAATCACGGCAGGCAAGCACACACCAGCCGCCACGCCCAACCTCAATATTTATCTAGTGGCTCTCTATTCTTTAACCTACTCCAATACATCATTAACCCTAATACAACTCAATCTAGGCTTTTAAGCCTCAACAAGGTTTTTTGGCCCACTACTTTTCAAGGGACCCAAAACCTTCATAACATGAGTTTTTTTAATTTTTTTACGCTTTCGATTTTTTCAGCCTTCCACGTGTCGAAGCTTCCAGGACGGCACCTCCTGTATCTTCTCCACGCATCATCCACCTTTGATCTTCATGTGCCCACATATGAGCTCGACCATTTCGTGACTCTCTCGACCGCCTGACCTCAGATCTTTCCATCCTAGTCCCGGTCCTCCTCGTCATCGACCACGATCGCCTCCATGCCCAACCTATACATGAAAAGACCAAAGAATATTTTTTCAGCACAAGTTCGTCAATTATTCAATCCGCACACACGCAACACACCATAAGTAATATCATAACCAACGTTGTCAATTATTCATCATCTAAAAAAGTCTAGACCTTGCCACATAGTCTAACAATCTCCCTCTTGATGAATACATTGACAACACGTTAAACTAACACGACTTCCAACAAAGCTAAGTAAAGAACTAAAGCCAAACTCTCCCTCTCAACATAAGAAAAGCAATTTTAATTCCTCCAAAAACTCTCTAATCTCTTAAATTTCTCTCCCCCTTTGACAATTTAATCGTAAAGAAATTTCAGTGAATAAGAATAAATCTAAGAAAGAGTAATGAAAATAAAAATCTAGAAGCTTTGTAAATTATCCAAGTCACATTACATTGGTTTAATAAAGCAACCAAGTCATATTTTTTAGTAGAGCTATCTAGATCATATAAAGCCATATATCACATAGCAATATCAAAATAAGTCCGTCAATATGATTAAGCGATTTATATCAATGACAAGCATCGCAACAATAACCGGACTAATTGTAAAGAGCACAATGAGATATCACAACAAAAAGTCAAAGACTAAAAGTGAAGCAAACCTTAACTCTAGACGGGTTAGCAGTCTCATGTAACAACTTAATTCTTCACACTCAATTTTTAGGTATGTGACATGCTTGTAGTATACTTCTTTTTCATAACGACATATTTATTTATTTTATGATGGTGGTATGCTTGAAGCATACTTCTTTTCATTTTACACACTTTTGTGCTTTTTCTTTTTGTTCACCATGGCATGTTTGAAGTATACATCTTTTAAATTATCTCTTACTTATATACCTTTTTTTAATAACATGTCAAATTGAGTGATCATTAAAAATTGAACATGAAATATGCGAGTCTCATAGCCAAGAGTTAAAGTAAGACTCACAATCAAGCTAATCCTTTTTTATAGACATCGCAAAGTAATAAGTATAATCAATCTAGCTTTTAATTCAAATGTAGCAAGTTAATTATAACCAGTCATGATCAAACCTACACAACAAATGAATAAATATGATAAAGAGAGCTCTACTACTCAATTGATTTCAATGACTTTAACTTAATGAATTATTTGATAAGGATAATAATCAAAGCTTCTGAAATTTTAAAAGACAAGCTCCCCTCAGAATAATCCTATAGAGTGCAACACACCCAACTTACTTCGCAAACGAACAAATCGAGAAGTATCAAACGATTTTATGAGAGTATCAATAATTTCAGAATCTAACTCCATAAAGATATAGGACAACATCATCTTTTCCACATGGTTTCTCAGAACGTGAAATTTCTTGGAAGTCGTGTGGTCGCCCGGTGGCCGCCAAGTAGGCGCCACACCACTGCCACCTGGGCACCAAGCCGCCATGTCCCACGGCCTAGTCACGTCGGTATTTTGCTATGATGTGGCGGCCACGAGTTAGCCACATGGCCCCATGTGAAGGCCACATCAGCCTCGTTTTGTGCCACGCCAACGCCACACACGCACCCACCAGCCGCCTTGCCACCTCGGTCGCAAGTCGGTCCATGGACCTAGTCCACCGTAGATCGGGCCTGCACGTCAGTCACATATCTGAATATTTAAACCCTAGGGCTGACATCATGCTTACGTCATAAATCCGATTTTCCATTTAAAATTAATTCAGCCAAAATTTAATTGGGATGCTGACGTCATAATCTTAGTTTTTCTTTAGAAAATTAATTCGATAAATTGCCTGCTGACGTCATAAATGCTTTTTAGTATAAAAATAATTCTAGAAATCAGTCTTTTTCTTTGTATTTAATCTTCTAAGAGCCCGTATTTCCTCATTTTAACTCTGATTGGACCTGTTAAAATTTCTGAATTTTTCTAAACTCATGAACTATCCATTTCTAGCCTATTTTTGAATTTTATTTGAATTTGAATTGGTTCTTCGTGTATAGATATTTATGATTCGGGAGAATTTGATTTTGACGACGTTTCGCAGCAGGAATTCGAGCAAGGTAAGTTACTCCTTTGACCATATTGTTCCTACTATTTTAAATTATTTATGTTGTTTTACTGTATATGCATGCATAATTTTATTCAATTGTAGTTTAAAGGCAAATTCAGACTTTAGTTATATCCATGATCCTTTGTTATGGCCAATTTTGATTCTCGCTACCATATGCCTTGTCACCTAGATAAAAACTAGTTGGTACAGTAGTATTAACTAGAAAATTTTAGTAAATTTCTTAGCCATGCTTAGAAGAATTTTGGTGGGATCACTGTTTCACATAAAATGATGATTCTTGAAAATGCATTCTTGACTTCGGTGAGTTAAGGATAGTTTATGAAATGGTTTAAAAATAAAAATATAAAACTTTGATTTGGACTTAGGCTATTGGTTAGGTGGTGAGGTGCCGACATGCTACGTGTTTGGTGACACGTAGTTGATTGTCGAGCACGTGGGTATGTGGCTGAACCTAAGTCAGATTAAGGACTGTTTCTATGAACTATTTTACAAAATCACCTCATACTACCACAAGTCCGGTATGGGACGGACCTAACTAAGTAATTTGCAATATTTCAAATATAGAGACGCTATAGTCTCACATGGCACAAGAGGGGGCTCCAACTTGTGAATTCAAGTTGTGGTGAAATCTTAGCGGTGGCGTAACTATTTTGGCTATGAAGCATTGTAACGGCCTTGTCGTGAACTCCTCGCCGCACACCTAAAGCAGTGTGTTTATCGCGTGGCTCAAGTGGGAGAACATGTCTTGTCGGTAAAGTTGTATACCTCTTGAGTTTTAATCTATCCTAGATAGCCGTGTCTACGGTCATGGACATGCTGAGTAGGGTTTTCACAGATTAGACTTGGTTTTTATAAAACTTGATTTTGGACAATCAACATTGGTTTTAGCAATGGTCCGGGTGGGAGACCCGTCGTTAGGTTAGTATGGGTTGGAGCCTACACTAACGGTAATACTTTGTTAAACTATTGTTTCATATGAGGTATTAAAATTCAGCTTTTGTACTTACGTTATTGAATTTAAATTCAGTATTGCTTTTTCTCACAATTAACCATATTAAGCCTTTCTTTGAAATTTGTTATGCATGCATTCATTCTATTATATTCCCTAGTGTAACTTGTGGAGTACTTTAAATTGCTCATCTTGCTTAAATCTGTTGCCAGAGTACAACTCCGACGACTTCGGTGAGAACCTTGATGAGTAGTTCGCGTCTTACAACCATTCGCCTGTGGGCAGGCAGGATGGACTGTTCTTCTACTATTTAATTTTCGCTACTTTATTTTAGTTGGCCATGAGCCCCTTTATTGTAAAACTTGGCCATTAGGCCCGTACCTTTGCTTAATAATATTTTGTGGTTGTTATGCATGATATGTCTCACCGTTGAACCTGTGTGCACTAGTTTTTTCTGAGATAGTGTGATTTACACAGAGGGACATGGAGTTGTCATTCCGGGTCCCGACAGAGATGGTATCAGAGCATTGATGACCCTAAGACACGACCATAGATAGAATAGAAAGGAATCATCTTTAAGGGCATATTTTGATAAATAAAAATATTTTGAGTACCTTCACCTCTTACTTAACTAGGTCTTCTTATCAAAAATTGTTTACTAACTTTCCTCCCTTTTTCAAAATTTTAGATGGTGAGCGTCTTACCCGCATCTTCCATGGAGTCCTTGCTGGACACCTAGCTAACTACCTTTTGAGCCTTCTACGAGAGCTGAACTTCCGACCTCACCCCCTTTATCAAGGATACTTGGGCCAGTATGGAGATCAAGAGCATTGGAGGGTCGAAGTGAGGATCTTCGCTCACTTTGGAGATGAAGTAGCTTTCCACACCTTTGACACCCCTATACCACGAGAAAATTTTCTCACCGGTGTCCAAGATGCAGCTCTCGAAGCCATTTGACAACTGAGGGACATCTACAAGCTAGAACTTCAACGCACCACGTTTCGCTACTACCCCATGAAGCTTCCCGTCAGTTCCGTTAGCAACTTCTCTTCCACTGAGTACGAGAACAACCCTTGGCTCGTTCAGCAGGTATAAACAAGTCGTGGTTGATAGTCCCACGTACGCTCCGGAGCATAAACTAGACGTGGATGTTTTCCCTGCGCACTCTGCTGAGTATAAACAAGACGTGGATGTCTCGTGCATGCGCCGGTGCCATCACCATGTGTACTCTTTTTTAGTATAACCAAGACGTGGTTGATCCTCTCACGCACTCTGCTGAGTATAAACAAAACGCTGCCGGGGCTTGCCACTATGCGCGCCTAGCAGAATACAGCGCACCAGAGGCTTGTCCCCGTGCATGCCCGGGGAGTGCAGGCAAGGCACAGAGTGCTCACGCGTCTACTTCGACTAGGCGTCAGCTCCGCTGCCACAGCTTCGCAGGGTAGGGGACGGAGCGCTCGCGCGTCTACTTCGACTAGGCGCCGGCCCGGCGCCACCATCGCGGCGGGTAGGGGACGGCGCTCGCGGCGTCTGCGCCGACAAGGCGCTAGCTCCACTGCCACCACTTCGAGGGGTAGGGAACGGAGCGTTCATGCGTCTACTTCAACTAGACGCCAGCTCCGCTGCCACCACTTCGAGGGGTAGGGGATGGAGCGCTCATGCGTCTACTTCAACAGGCGCCAGCTCACGCCACTACTTCGAGGGTATGGGACGGGAGCTCGCGCGCCTCGCCGACTAGGCACCAGCAGCCTGCCACCACTTTGAAGGGTAGGGACGAGCGCCTCGCGCGTCGCCGACTAGGCGCCCGGCTCGCGCACCACTGAGGTAGGGGCGAGCGCCGCTCGCCCATGCCGACTAGGCGCCACCCGCCGGCACCACCGAAGGGTAGGGGGCGGAGCCCTCGCCCGTCTACGCCGACTAGGCGCCAACTCCACCGCCACCGCCCGAGGGGTGAGGAACGGAGCGCCGCGCGTCTACTTCCACTAGACGCCACTCCACCGCCACCACTTCAAGGGGTAGGGGCGGGCGCTCGGCGCGTCTGCCGACTTGGCACCGGCTCGCTGCCACCGCCGAAGGTAGGGAGCGGATCGCTCGCGCCTACTGACCACTGGCGCCGGCTCGCCGCCACCACCGAAGGGTAGGGGACGGGGCGCTGCGCGTCTGCCGACTGGCGCGGCTCGCGCCACCACTTGAAGGTAGGGACGAGGCGTGATCGCGCGTCTACTCCAACCGATCGCGCGTCTACTCCGACTAGCGCGGCCCCATCGCCATCGCCGCGGGTACCTACCGCTTCCAAGGCGGAGAGCGATAAGAGAAGCGGAGAGGGCCGGAAAGCGCTAACCTCTGTCATGCCAACAACCGATGGACTACTCGGCGCATTTGTTTCTTTCAGAAAGATACATATATATATATATATATATATATATATATATATATATATATATATATATATATGTGTGTGTGTGTGTGTGTACATATATATATATATATATACATACATATACGAGGAAGAAGACCCACACCAAAGCACTGAAGAACAATTGCAAAAGTTACATCACACAACCGCGGATCTCGACAACGTAGGCGTTCGAAGACCGACGGGACCTCCTCCAGCCACTAGAGGTAGTTATCCTCACGACGTAGTGTTCGCGGTAGTAGGACTCTCGCCGCGTCCTCCCCAAGGGGGCCCCAGATCCGGTCATAGAAACTCTAGATGGCGGGCAGCGCGCTGCGGGTGGCGCCGGACAATATCCCAGCTCCAGTGAGCACACCCACATGAGGATCGACCAGCTCGTCCACATGCTCACACCCCTACGCATGGAGCAACGCGAAGGCAAGAGATGCGCTGGTGTAGCCGCAGTGATCACCGAAGGCTTTCGCACCGTGGAGTGCCAGGCCTGAGCCCTCCTCGATCCATGCCAAAGATTGTGTCACATCCCGGGGGTTGTGCGCAACGTCCGGCACGTCGACGGAGAGGTCCCGGAGGGCCCCCTCAAGCGACTCCATGGCCCTCCATGCCGCCGCGGATGCGTCGCCCAAAGTCTGATTCCTTCCTTCCAGGGCGGTGATGAGCTGGGCCTTCTCCTCCTCCAGCGCGCAGATTCGTCCGAGGAAACCGGCGTGCTCCTGCGTGGCGTGAGCCCCGTCGGCAGCGCGAAGCTGTTCCTCCAGCACCCTTCGCTCGCAGATGCGCACCTCATCCAATGCCCGGCTGATGGCAACCGTCAAACAGCGGGAGGACATGACTATTTAGTATGCACGTAGCACGCGATGTCGAACGTGGGCTCAGGTGCTTACCTTCATTCCCGAGGCGCCCAATGCGAGTGCAAGAAGATCCCCACGCACGGCGGCGGCGCCGTCGATCGAGCCTTGTCGCCACCGCACCGCGGCTCCGTCAAGGGCGCGAAGCGCCTCCGGATGCGGGATGAAGTCAGACACGGTGAGCCTCGGGGGCCTTGCGACAACATTAGGCATCCATGCTGCGTTTTGCGCAATGACACTGCCGACCTCGCAAACACCTCCGCTGCTCGATCCTTGGCCACGTCCGGGAGACCTCCCCTCCCCTGATGTCGACGACGGTATGAGCGAGCAAATCGGAGAGAGCTTCACAAAGTCGCGGAGAGAAAAGGAGTTACGCCTACCTCCGTCACCTTCCACTAAGGCATGGGGAGGTGTCAGCTCAGCCCCTGCTACATGGAATTGCCCAGCCAAGGCGTCGCACTCGCGGCGCCGCCCTTGGAGATTCAGCGGCGCACTCGGCCGCTCGGTAGCTGCACGGACTGTAGCGGGCAGCAAATCCGTGACGGCTGCAGCAGGCGACAACGATGAGCCCTCCGCCGCTCCAGTTGTCATAGGAGCTAGAGCAGTCAGAAGGTCCGCGGCAACCGCCATGGGCGACGGGGGAGCAGGAGACAGGTCCTCGCCGGCCGGTACAGGCGACACGGCCTCGTCCTCAATGACATCACTACCAAGGCCCGCCCCACCACCGCCTAAGTCCTCGCTGGGGGCAATGTGACCCCCTGAGCTGGCATGCTCGGACCCGCCGCCTGACACGTCGTAACAGCGCTTGTCGCTAAGCCGGCGGGCAGGTTAGAGACAGCGGCTCTAGACCGAGCCCTCCGCCGCCGGGGCGACACCACGCCTCGCCAGCGCCATCGCGGCGACGGGACGGACTCCGCACCGGCACCATGCGTTCCGGTGCGACGAGGCCTAGGACCTCGCACACCCGATTTATCCGCCTCTAAGCTTGCGAGCTCGATCGCGGTTTCGCGCAGGAGTGCTCGCCGGCGTGTCTGGCCCGGTGAAGACATCGATGGCGCTCGCGTCTTCCAATGAGAAACCTTTGCACGAAGTGTTGCTCCGTTCACAAAACAGTTACATATGCATACGCAGCACATGATCGAATTACCTACCACGACCGGGGGGTTGCTGCAGTGAAGACACTGAGGGGTGGATGCCATCCTGCCGAGTGTGATCTCGTTCATACTTCCACAGGCCGGAGAGAGGCGACACCCCGTACATTGTGAACTCCTCGGTGAGATCGCGCATATTGAACCGGAGGGCGACGCCGGTGAGTCTCCGTGCCTGTCATCGATCGCCACACCTTAGCTCCAGCCCCGGACAGCAGTTGGAAGCTATTGACTGACCCCGGCACCGAAGCTTGCTGGTAGGTGTCACGCGGTAGTAGAACCACTGCCGCATCCAGCCGGGCTCCCACTTCTCCCACGTCGCCAGAGCGGGGACCAGCTTCGCGTAGCCCGACCTTACCACGAAGTGGACGCTGCCAAAGTTGGACAGTGCCCCTCCTTCAACCTTCTTCGGCTGACAGCGCGCATCATGAAGAAGGGCGAACAAACTCGCGCGGGGATGAGCACCTTCCACCCGGACTGCCCAGGCAAACACCGCCAAGCGAACTATCGCATTCGGGGTCAGCTGCGCCAACTCTAATTCGTAAGCTTCCAAGACCTGACCGACGAAGAGCATCGAGGGCATTCGCAACCCAGCCTCAAAGAAGGCGGCGAAGACAATTGCCTCCGACTCCTCTAGGTGAGGCTCTACTTCGTCGTGCGCAGGCAGGTGAGCTTCTCCGCGCTCCTCTATCTTCTTCTCCCGCAGGATGGCCTCGATTGTCTCCTTTGTAGCACGGCTCCACCCTAGCACCCCGGAGCAGTGCCCTTGCAAGCTCCGCATGGCGTCGTACCGCTTGCGGGCCTACGATGGCTTGCGAGCCACCAGGGGGACCTCCGCCGGTAGTGGCATCACACCGCGCTGGCTCGACAAAGCGCTGCTACTAAGTCGACGACCAGAATCTCCGTGGCTCGCCATCCTTCTTCCCAAGCGAAGGGTTGATGGAGTAGGAGATGGGTGGATTTTGCGCAACAGGAGAAAGCAACTAGATGAACACGCATGGGCCAGAGACGCGTCCGTGTGCCGGCAAATGACCCTTTATAAAGACCCTCCACATCCCCACGATTGGGAGCGCAACCGTCGGGAGCCCGTCGATTCGCCTCCCCACGATCGGGGAGGGTAACCATCCACAGGATGACTCCCCACGTGCCCCGACTCTCTTCGATACAGATGCGGGCTCATGGTCTTGCGACCGCTGACATCCCACGATGCACCAACCAGGCGGCGCCGCGTGTACTCCTCTCTCGGGACCATGCGTACGACCGCAGCACATCACCCCAGTCTTTTCAGCACTCCGCACGCTTCACGTCGACAATTCAGACATCATCTCCGGCGCATTCTTTGTCGGGCATAACGACCTGCATCGAGCAAAGACTCACCTCACCAACACAGCGTTGCGCGTGAAGGCCTGGTCCGCCCCGCGCCAAGCGGAGTCTCGACGCCACTCCTCGCACATTCGACATCTTCGGCTCCGCGCCACGGCCCTGCCGACAACTGTGGCACTGCGAAGGATGGCTCCGAGGCCGCGAACGACTTCAACATCTCACCGAAGCACGTCTGTATTACCCAACTGCCCCTTTTATCTATCTACGGTAGGTCACAGGCTGTAGGGACGGAGGGGGCCAAAGGGCTCGGTGACATGGCTTCGGCCTGTGAAGCCCTTCACCATGAGAGGCTCATGTTGTAGGGGTGGCCCCCACCTTACCCAACTAGCCTGTAAGATGTGTATGGACGTAAATGCCCCTAAGGGCATCCTTGTAAAGACGCTCCTCGTAAAGAGATATATATGTGACGCTAGCCACGGTGAGAGGGGACATCTCACCTAACTCCCCACTACACCTCTCTCTCTGTTTGGTCTGTAGCCACAACAATAACGTTTCTATACAGCTGATCTCGAGTGACTATGCTGATTTCCACCAGCTAGTCAGCAAGGCCATTCGCTAGGAAGGCAAGCACGTGGAAATGGAGAACAGAAAGAGGAGGATGGTCGATCAAAAGGTTAACCCTGGAGGTTTTCTAAAGCCTTACAGCACTCCCCCACAAGTGAGCAAGTTCAAGCCGCAAAGCAGTAGTTTCAAGCCGCAGTCGGGCAAGTTCAGACCAGTAGCTAGCCACCCACCTTTTCAGGCTAGTCGTCCACAGTTTCAAGCCAACCGCACTCCTGCTACCGGTGGACAAGTTCAGAAGAGCAGCACCTCTTCGGATGGTTTGACCTGTTTCTACTTTAAGGAAATAGGGCACTATGCTAAGGCTTGCCCCAAGAAGATCCAAGCCATGGCCAGCTTAGGAGCATCTGGAAGTCAGAACCAGGGGCAGCCACCTCAGAACCTGCAGAACTTCATCAAGGGACAAGTGAACTATGTCACTGCAGAAGAAGCTCAGGCTGCACCAGATATTGTACTGTCTATGTTCCTTGTAAACTCAGTACCAGCATCAGTTCTTTTCGATTCTGGAGCTTCCCATTATTTTGTGTCAAAAGCTTTTGTGGATAAGTTTGGGTTGGGCATGGTTACCCTTAGCAACCCTGTGATAGTTCACACCCCTAGAGCAGACATGAGAGCAGGGACCTTGTGCCCCAGAGTAGAGTTGCTCATAGATGGGACCCTGTTCCTAGCAGACCTTTTGGTTTTGGAATCACAAGGGTTGGACGTGATCCTTGGTATGAATTGGTTAGCCAAGAATAAGGGTCAGATTGATTGTGCTACAAGATCTATCACCCTCACCGATGATCAAGGGATCGAAGTGGTTTTCTCCCCTGAAATCCCTGCCGAAGGAGAGTGTGTCCTTAATCACCTCCAAGCTTTCGAAGAAGTACCTGTGGTGCGGGAATACCTGGAAGTATTTCTCGAAGAGTTCTCTGGGATGCCACTGGATAGGAAAATCGAGTTTGTGATTGACCTAGTCCCAGGCACCACTCTAATTTATAAGAGACCATATCAGATGCTAGCTAATAAATTAGCTGAGCTGAAAAGGCAACTTCAGGAACTGGAGGATAAAGGATTTGTTCACCCAAGTTCGTCTCCTTGGGAAGCACCTGTTCTATTCGTCAAGAAAAAGGATGGAAGTATGAGGTTATGTGTAGATTACAGAGCACTCAATGATGTAACTATCAAAAACAAGTACCCTCTGCCTAGAACTGATGACCTGTTCGATCAATTGAAGGGAACTGGTGTATTCTCCAAAATAGATCTAAGGTCAGGGTATCACCAATTGAAGATCCACGAGGAAGATATTTCCAAGACTGCTTTCTCCACCCGTTATGGACATTGCGAGTTTACTGTCATGTCTTTTGGACTGACCAATGCACCTACCTATTTCATGAGTATGATGAACAATGTATTCATGGAATACTTGGATAAGTTTGTGGTAATTTTCATCGATGACATTCTCATCTACTCCAAGAATGAAGAAGAGCATGAGCAGCATCTTCGGATAACACTAGAAAAGCTTCGGGAGCATCAGCTTTATGCCAATTTCAGTAAATGTGAATTTTGGCTAAAGGAAGTTGTTTTCCTTGGGCATATTGTGACAGCCAAAGGAATTGATGTGGATCCGTCCAAAATAGAAGCGGTAATGGAATGAAAGCAATCCAAGTTAGTAACGGAAGTCAGAAGCTTTCTTGGACTTACGGGTTAGTACCGTCGGTTCATAGCTGGATTCTCAGAGTTAGCCAAGCCAATGACTCAGTTATTAAAGAAGAAAAAGAAGTTCGAATGGATGAAGGCCTGTGAGCAAAGTTTTCAAACCCTAAAGAAAAGGCTAGTCTTAGCACCCATGCTTGTTTTGCCAGATGTGCATAAAGACTTCGAGGACTTCTGTGATGCCTCCCGTCTTGGCCTAGGCCGTGTCTTGATGCAGGAAGGCAAAGTGGTAACCTATGCATCATGCTAGCTAAGGCCTTATGCGTGCAATTATCCCACTCATGACTTGGAATTGGCAGCCGTAGTGCATGCTCTAAAGATCTGACGCCACTATCTTATCGGTAACCATTGCGAAGTATACACGGACCATAAGAGCCTGAAGTACATTTTCACTCAAGCAGAACTCAACCTGAGGCAGCGCAGGTGGTTAGAATTGATAAAGGATTATGATATTGGAATACATTACCATCTTGAAAAAGCAAATGTTGTGGCCGATGCCTTAAGCAGGAAGTCCTATGCAAATGTGGTTTTATCAGAGGAAGACCATACCTGACTTCAGGAGGGAATCGCCCGTCTAAGTCTAAATCCGGTAGATCAGAGTGTTCTCACAACATTGGAAATTCAACCAGCCTTACCTGATCAGATCAAAGAAGCTCAGAAGGTTGACGAGGATATTCAGGAAATAAGGAAGAATATGAGAAGAGGCAAAGCACCAGGATTCAGTGAAGATGAATATGGAACTGTTTGGTTTGAGAACCGCATCTGTGTGCCAAATAATCAGGAGATCAAAACTCTGATCCTCAAAGAAGCCCATGATACTCCTTACTCCATTCACCCAGGTTGTACCAAGATGTACTAGGACTTGAGGGAAAGATACTAGTGGGTCAGTATGAAAAGAGAAATAGCAGAGTTCGTCGGAGCTTGTGACACCTGTCAAAGAGTTAAAGTAGAGCATCAGAGACCCGCTGGACTTTTGCAACCATTGCTAGTACTTGATTGGAAGTGGGAAGAAATCGGTATGGACTTCATAACCGAACTTCCGAGGACTCAATCGGGTTATGATTCGATTTGGATAGTCATTGACTAGTTGACGAAAGTGACTCACTTCATACCAGTCAATACCACTTACTCCGGAAGTAAGTTGGCTGAGTTATACATGTGTCGAATTGTGTGCCTACATGGTGTTCCCAAGAAGATAGTCAGATCGAGGTAGCTATTTCACTTCTCGATTTTGGCAGAAGCTGCATGAAGAGTTAGGGAGTAAACTTAGTTTTAGTACAGCTTACCATCCCTAGACAGATGGGTAGACAGAGTGAGTAAATCAAGTGCTAGAGAATATGTTAAGGGCTTGTACTCTAGATTTTGGAAACAGTTGGGACCATTCATTGCCCTATGCTGAGTTCTCGTACAATAACAGCTACCAAGCCAGTCTACAAATGGCTCCTTTCGAAGCCTTGTATGGCAGGAAGTGCAGAACACCTTTGCTTTGGGAACAGCAAGGAGAATCTCAGGGAGTTGGGCCAAACCTACTTCAAGACACCGAAGATAAAGTGAGAAAGATCAAGCACAGACTGAAGATAGCCCAGTCTCGATAAAAGAGTTATGCAGACAATCGTCGTCGAGACTTGACCTTTGAGGTCGGGGACTATGTCTATGTCAGAGTGTCCCCACTCAGAGGTGTCCAGAGGTTTTAAGTCAGAGGAAAGCTTGCACCAAGGTTTGTAGTACCTTTCAAGATCCTGAGTCGCCAAGGGGAAGTCACATATCAGCTGAAAAAGTGCCTCCAAGTACCCACCGAGCAAGCCGCACTGAAAACTTTGGATCTTCAAGAAGATCTCACCTACCAAGAGCAACCGATCAAGATTCTCGAAACAGTAGAGCATCAGACCAAATAGATGACCATCAGATTGTGCAAGGTTCAGTAGAGCAACCACACTGAAGACAAAGCCATGTGGGAGCGAGAAGAAGATCTGAAGGCCAACCATCCCCATCTCTTTTGCTAGCCAGTGCAAATCTCGAGGGCGAGATTTCTTTTAAGAGGGCTAGGTTTGTAACATCCCAAAAATTTTCTTTGCATTTCTTTAAATTTTTTGGATTTTATTTCAAGCTTTGAAATAAGAAATTTTAAATTATTTATTTTCAAAAAGTCAAAATAAACTCCTTACAATTTTCCTGAGTCATTTTTGTAATTATATTAATTTTTTGGATTTTCTAGAAATTAAAAACTGAGAGGCCATGTGGAGGTATCCCCATGTTTATGATGAGTAATTGACGGTTGATTTATTGAGTTTGAGTTGTTTTGGGTATTCTAGGGTTGAGTACCTTTACTTGTGCTAATGTTGATTATACTGTTTTGAGCAGTGCTATGTGATGGTTTCTTGTCTGTGATGGCTACAGGACTTTGAGACGAGGTCGTGGTGAGGCATGAATGGCCGGCCTAGGCACGGGCGGTGTTGAGGTCAAAGCGGTCGAGAGATGCTGAAGATGGTGAGGACTCGAAGTGGTTGCGAGGCGTTGACAGCGAGGACAGGAAGCTTTCAGGAAGTTGTGGCAGGGGTATTTCGGTAAAATGCGCAGGGCTGCAAAATTGGAGGCAGGTTCGGTTGAAGATAACGGGTTGGAGACCCGTAGTGGATGGCAGCAGATTAGTTAAGGTTTGGAGTGGAATGGCTGTTTCCCTCCGTTTTTTCTTGAGCTTTGACTTCTACCTCATTTGGATGAGAGGCATGGAGTGGAGACCGGTTGACTCTTATTGTTTTGCTAATTGAGGATGTGAGCTCCTCTATCTAGTCAAAAAGAATTCTGGAGAGTGTTTTAAGAGTGTCCTGAGGGAGTGTGCACCTGCGTGTGTGTTCTCTCCTCAAGGTGAAAGCATGTAGTGAGTGGGATGTATTTCCTTGTGTAATCATTCCTCTATAAGCATTCATGGTTATGAATCAATTTGAGGAGTTCTGAGTTGAAGCCCTTTTGATTTCCTACTGCTTTCTGCGTTTTCATCTTCTAGTTGCTTTTAGGTTGTGTTGAATTCTTGATGGATTGAATGCAAAATGGATTGCTTTGTGAGGGGAGAATTGTAACATCCCAAAAATTGTATTTCTTTATTTAAAAATCAATTCTGGAATTTATTGGACTTTCCTGGAGTTTATTTCAAAGTCCTGATTTGAAAAATTAAAAACTTCTATTTATAAAAGATTAAAATGAATTTATTGCATTTCATGAAAGTCAAATAAATGTATTTCACCTTCCTAAAGTCAAATCTGTAATCATATAAATTTTCAGGATTTTATAAAGAATTAAAAAACCCTCCCTTTTTTAGTCCAATTGTGATTTTGCAAAATACACTTGTCAAAATGGGTGGAAAATATTTTTATTAAATTCCAAATAGTCTCAGAAGATTCTCTGAAATTTTCTGGAATTTTCAAAATTTATTTGGAATTTTTCTGGGTCTTCTAAAGCTTATTCTCATTTCTGGAAAATCAAAAAGGAAATTAAAATCCCGAACCCTCCCCCGTGCCGACACTTGTCGCCCATCGGGCCGGTCCACGCCGCCAGCTTCTTTCCCAGCCGTACGATCACACTTACCCCTTCGTCCCGCCTTCCCTCTCTCCGCACGCGACACGTGTCGCGTATCTCACCGTCCGCTCCCGCGCCCGATTCAATCCCCACCGCCCGCACCAACTTACCGCTTCGCCCGCTTCGTTCTCCCCTCCGATCGGCACGTGGCCTCATCCGAGCCGTTCCCTAGTGCCGTACCTAATCGTAGCCGCCCCCTCCCACTTAAGCACCGATCGCCCCAATTTGATCTTCGCGTGCGCTTGCATCTCAACCGTCCCCGTTCACTTACCCCTTCGCGCAGCACCCGACGGTCCCGATGTCCTCCCCGTGCCACCCATCGAGCATCCGTCCGCCCCCCCGCTCTTCCCTTTTTCCTCTCTCGCTGACTGGAGGGCCCCGCTTGTCAGGCCCGTCTTCCCCACACGGTTTCCTTCTTCCTCGCGCGATCCCCGCCCCGCTGCCGCCATGAATACCAAAACCAAAGCTTTTAATTCGTCGATTTCCTTTCCAATTGATTCCCCGAGCCGTTTGCAAATTGAAATCCCCCCTCTGTCGCATCCATTTGTGGCGTTACCTTCCCAATTAAGCCCCCGATTGCCGCTGCATTGAAGCTCCCGACCGTTGCACCACCGTTACACCCCTCCTCGGCCTATAAAAGGGACTCCCCGAGCTCCTCCTCGACACACCGCCCCTCCCTCACCTCTCAAGCGAACCACCCGAGCGCCAGAGCCCTCCCTATGCCCGATTTCCTTCCCGCGGCTTCAAGTACTCCGGCGAGCAATTCTGGCCGCCTCGGCCTTCCTCGCTCCTCGCCGACGCCTCCCCGACGTTGCTGGTGCCAAGGCGATCCCCCGCGACCCCTTCCCCGAGCTGCTGCGCCACCGGAGCTCCTCCGCCGCCGTGAGGCCCCTCTCCGACTGCCGCCCCTCTCCGCCGATTCTCCTCCGTCACCTCGCCTCGCGCAATGTACCGTGAACTCCCGCTGCATTCTCTTCACTTTGGTACCCTTGGCCAGCGCCGCCGCCCGCCGGAGCGCCGATGACCCTCGGTCCCCATGCGCCACCGCCGCCACCGCCCCGTCACCGCCGGCCGAGGTGGCTGTGCGCCGCCGCCACTGGCGCCACGCCGCGCCACCCGAGCGCCGCCACCTGCGGCGTGTGCCGCCACGCCAAGACGCTGCCGTGGACGCGGCAGCCGCAGCGACCACGTGGTGCCAAGTGGTAGCCACGTGGCGCCACGCCGCCACCCCGCCCCGCGCGCGCCGCCACCTCACCTCTCTCGGTCCATGGATGCATCCACGGATCCGGCCCCACTGTCACCTCTCCCGAATAAATTAATCCTAGGGCTGATGTCATAATCTGTTATTTCCTTTAGAAAAATAATTTTCACTGACGTCATAAATCCTTTCGGTTTAAAAATAATCCAGAAAATACCCCTTTTTCTTTTAATTTGAATTTAAACTTTGGAAGGCTATAACTTTTGCATTTTAACTCCAAATTGACCCATTCAAATTTCTAAATTTTTCTAAAATCATGATCTATCTATTTCTGGGATTATTTTGAAATTTTGAATTTATTTCAATTTTGTTTTTGAATTTTCTTTGAAATGGCACTTTACGTTAGATTTCGACGATTCCGGAGACTTTGAGTTCGACGATTCCTGCAGGGCTTCGACCAAGGCAAGTTACACCTTTGACCATGTTGAACCTAATATTTTAAATTTATTTATGTTGTTTTACTGTATATGCATCCGTACTTCTATTCAAATTTAATTTAAATTCAATTTAAATGTTAGATATACCCATAATCCTTTGAATATGGCCAATTTAAAACTCGAATTCATATACCTTGTTACCCTAGTTGAAAACTAGTTAGTACCATAGTATTGACTAGAAATTTTGTAGAAATGCTTAGCCTGGCTTAGTATAATTTTAGGTGGGATCAATTCTTTCACAGGAAATGACGATTTAAATTGAGTTCTTGACTTCGGTGAGTCAAGGATGGTTTATGAAAATGGTTTAAAAATAAAAATGAAAACTTATGATTTAGACTTAGGCTAATGGTTAGGTGGTGGGTGCCGGCATGCCTCGTGTTTGGTGACACCTGGTTGATTGTCGTGCACGGGGGAAATGTGGGTGAGCCTAAATCAACATAAGGACCGTTTCTGTGATTCATTTTACGAAGTCACTTCGTACTACCACATGTTCGGTATGGGACGGACCTGGCTAAGTAATTTGTGAAGTTCCAAATATAGTCTCACTATAGGCTGAATGTGAGCGCGGCGTAGGCTGTAGGAAGTCTCACATGGCACCAGAGGGGGCTCCAACTCGTGGATTTGAGTTGTGGTGAAACCTTAGTGGCGGCGTGATTATTTTGGCTATGGATCATTGGAACAGCCTTGTCATGAACTCTCCGCCGCACACCTAAGGCAGTGTGTTTATCGCGTGGCTCAAGTGAGAGGGAATGTCTTGTGGGTAAAGTTGTACACCTCTGCAGAGTTAAAACCTATCTGGATAGCCGTGTCCGCGGTCATGGACATGCTGAGTAAAGTTGTCACAGATTAGACTTGGATTTTATAAAACCTGGTTTTTGAGCAAGCACATGATGGTTTCTGTTTTGGTCCGGGAATATTCTCGTGGATAGGTTAGTGCGGGTCGGAGCCTACACTAACGATATTACTTGTTAAAAATAATGTTTCGTATATTGTATTGAAGTTCAGCTTTTCGTACTTACACTATTGTATTCAAATTCAAGTATTGCTTTCCGCACATTTACCCTATTAAGCCTTCCTTTGAAATCCATTATGCATGCATCAATTCTGTTATATTTCCTGGTGTAACTTGCGTAAGCATTTACTTGCTTACCTTGGGAGTACTCTCGTACTCACCTTGCTAAATCTGTTGCCAGACTTCGAGGGCGTCTACGACGGTGAGGACTACTTCAGCGATTAGGACGCGTCTTACGCTCATTCGCTCGTGGGAGATTTGGATGGGCTGATTCGCTACTTTTATCGCTTTCACTGTTTTATTTCTTTCGTTGGCCTTGTGCCCCTATATTGTAAGACTTGGCCTTAAAGCCGTATTTTGTCTTTTAATAAATATTCAGTGGTGATTTTTGCATGATATACATTACTGTGAACCCTGTGTGCACTAGCTTTTCCTAGGATAGTGCGATTTACACAGAGGGACTTGGAGTTGTTGTTCCGGGTCCCGACAAGAATCCTCAAAGCCTTTTGGCTAACCATTTCCAAGAGCAATGATTTCAAGAAGCTGATTTTTCCAAAGAATTGAGGTGGAGCATTTCCCCTGATTCAATAAATTCTAGGGTTTACTGTGTGGGGAGGTAGAGCTATGGGTCTTTAATATGAGATTATTTCCCTGGCATATTCAAAGGTTTTATGTTTAAAGATCTCAAGAATCTCAAGTCTTTTATTTTTTTTGTCTCCCCTGCTGTTCACTTCTCTGAAATTTCAGTTTGTGGCTGAACTTTGTTTGTTTGTTTTTCGGCTGAAGAGCTGTACTGCAGTCCCAACTACTGCTGTTTCTTTCGGCCAGCTCTAAAGTTCAGTTTGCCTCTCTTTTGTTGTTGTTGACCTGCTAAAGTCAAGTAGTTCCTGCAGTTGCTATTTGGTTTAAAAAATTCCATTTGTTTAGCCTATGAAAAACTTCAGTATTTCATCAATTTCATCGCTGTTCAGTCTACAGCAGATCTAGTCACTGTTTCAGTCCTGTTGGCTGCAGTTAGTGTCATCTAAATCGTTCTGGCAAAACTTTTGGTAAGGTGTTTCCTTGAGATATATGTTGAAAAGTGCAGAAATCAAGTGTGCTTCTTACGAAGTATTTGTTGATTTTGCTTTACCTCTACTGTGAGTTTCTTCGGTAAATCGGCAAATTTGTTTCCAACTACCTTTGAGCGAATCACTTCTGACTTCATAGCTACTATAGCTATCGGAGAAGAGGATCTGTGTGTGGATGCTTGAGGGCAATTTTTGAATGCACCATTCACCCCCCTCTGTTCCATTTTTTATCCTACAAAAACCCACTTTTTAAAGTTAATTTGTATTTTTACAAAAAACTAAATGTTGTTATAAGTGGAAAATATTTTTATTAAGTCCAAAATAGTTCCATAAGATTTTTTGAATTTTTCTGGAATTTTTGAAATTTATTTGGTATTTTTTGAGTATTTTAAAGCCTTCTAGCATTTCTGTAAAACATTAAAAAGAAATTAAATCCAAAACTTCCCTCAGGCGACTCGTGTGGCGCATCGGGCCAACTCACCCCCATCGGACCAAATCTCAACCGCCCATCCTCACTTACCCCTTCCCCCACCTCCTTCTCTCCTCGGGCCGACGCGTGTCACTCTCTGGTTAGATCCACCACCACCCGATCTAATCCCCGCCGTCCACTCCCACTTACCGTTAGCTTTCACTTACTGCTTTGCTCAAAAACTCAATGGCCCGATCTATCCTAAAGCGCCACTTGTCTTGATCCGAGCCGTCGCCCTCTTCTTTCCCTTTTTCCTTTCTCATCGACAGGTGGGACCCACCTGTCATGTCCGTCATCCCCGCCGCTTCTTCCTCCCTGCATCGCCACCGCTGCCGCCATTAACATGAGTAACCGAAGCTTTAAAAGCTTCAGTTTCCTTCTGTTTTCTTCCCCACGCTAATGTGAAATTAATCTCCCATGTCCGCCACACTCAATCGACGGATCCCATCCCCATTTGAATCCCATTTAAGCCACCGCATTGAAGCCCCGTGGCTGTTTCGCTTCGGTGACGACACACCCAACCGTTGCTGCACCTTGGCCTATAAAAACACCCGTCCGAGGACCCCCTCTCCACACCGCCCTTTTCCCCTCTCCCGATTTCCCTCCTCGGTGCCTGAGCACCTGCAGCACCATGCCACCTCCTTTTCGAACGCCGGCGACACTCCGGCGAGAAATTGTGGCGAGGCCGGTCCCCTTCTCACCATGCTAACGCCGTCGTCACCTTCCCTGTGCCTCAATGATCCTCGGACACCCCTTCCCTGAGCTCTTCCACCGCCAGAGCGCCCCGCTGCCGATCGCACCTCTCCGACCACCGCCCTTCACCGCCGCTAAGTCGATGCGACCATCCTCGGGACTCGTGGCCGGTAGTAATCGCCTCCCCTCACCTCCCTCTTACTTTTCCGCAACTCAGCCAGCACCGCCGCTCGCCGAAGCGCCGGTGACCCTCGGGTCCCGTGTGCCCCCGTCCGGCCGGCGAGCCACGTCAGCAATCGGGCCTACGTGGCTGCCGTGTGGCTGCCTGGTGGCCGCCAAGTAGGCGCCACACCACTGCCACCCAGGTGCCAAGCCGCCACGTCACACGGCCTAGCAACGTCGGCATTTTGCTATGACATGGCGGCCACGAGTCACATGGCGCCACATGAAGGCCACGTCAGCCTCTTTTTGTGCCACGCAAGTGCCACGTTATTGAATTTAAATTCAGTATTGCTTTTTCTCACAATTAACCATATTAATCCTTCCTTTGAAATTCATTATGCATGCATTCATTCTGTTATATTGCCTAGTGTAACTTGTGGAGTACTTTAAAGTACTCACCTTGCTTAAATCTATTGCCAGAGTATGACTCTGACGACTTTGGTGAGAACCTTGATGAGTAGGCCGCGTCTTACAGTCATTCACCTGTGGGCAGGCAAGATGGGCTGTTCTTCTACTGTTTAATTTTTGCTGCTTTATTTTAGTTGGCCATGAGCCCCTTTATTGTAAAACTTGGCCATGAGGTCCGTACCTTTGCTTAATAATATTTTGTGGTTGTTATGCATGATATGTCTCATTGTTGAACCTGTGTGCACTTTCTTTTCCTGGGATAGTGCGATTTACATAGAGGGACTTGGAGTTGTCGTTCCGGGTTCCGACAAAAAATCAGCAATTGCATTGATCAAAAGCCCAGTGTTTCATGGGAGGAGTAAACACACCGACACAAGATTTCACTTCATTCGTGAATGTGTTAAAAGAGGAGAAATTGAAATCAAGCATGTTCCGGGAAGTGAACAGCTTGCAGACATCCTCACGGAGTCTCTAGCTAAGCAGGAGTTCTTAAAGATGAGGACATTAGTTGGAATCAGGGACTTGGTTGAAAAATAAAGCCTAGATTAAGGGGGAGTATGTTGGAATTAATCTAGTCTTGATTAGTTTGAGTCGGATTAACTCGAAGTAGAATCAAACCAGGAGTTCCAGTATAATCAGTTTTGGTGTTTTACGACAATGAGATGTCGAGTCCGAGTCTATATTGTAATTATAGATGTTCTTTGTAATCTTGAATATGAATAGAGGGGAGCCTACCCCAGAAAAGGTACGCCGATTGGAAACACCACAAAACGTTCTTGTATATTGAAATTCTCATACGTCATTGTAATGCCGCCATCGTATTATAGAACAAAGGAGTTACGAACACAAGCAGAGGGGACACGGGCACTCGAAAGGTCGTGAAGAGCTACGACTACCTGAGCTCGTGATCGTAAAGAGCTATGAATATCTGAGCAAGTCGATAGATCGACTTCGAGTGTGAAGTCGAAAAGAAGATCGGACAGAGTCTGAGTAGTTGGTGAGATCGAACGAGTCTGAGTAACCACTGAGATCGGGATGATCAAGTGCTTACAAGTGAACAGTGTCAGAGTGTTCGAGTAAGCAGTAGTGAATCTACGGTGTTCAAGTGAACCTGAAGAGTTAAAGAACATCTGACGACCTATGAGTTTTCTAAAGAACCATCCAACGGTGTTCGAAGAGATACTGAAAGGGCTGAAGCGTTGATGAGGTCAGAGATTCGAGTGTAGCAGTCAGAGATCCTACGAGCCTGGTCGGAGCCTCACGTAGTCATATTCCATGACTAGGAAGGTTCCCCCCAACATTCCCCACATCCTCTTTTTAGTAGGCAGGAATCCTAATCCATTTGTAATCCCCTCGTACAACTCAGTCCAAGAAAATGATTGTTCCCTAAGTTTCTAACCATCCTATTTTTTTGTATCTTTTTAATTGCGCAAAGCTCCTCAAGAGGAATTTTTTGTGATATTACATTTATATTGTGCATTTATACTTCCAATGATAAATTGATTAACTTGTTTATCTATAATTGTACCTTGTCTAGAGTAAGATTGTTGGTGCCATAGTAAGACTTAGAACATTGTGACATTCTATTTTTTAAGATTTTATTTGAAGCTTTTAAAATTAAAATTCACTATTTGGGATTAAGCTTGAATTAATTCAAGCTTAAAATAAATTTTTAGTAAATAAAAGTATTTATTATGACTAAAGTAAACATTAACATTGGTTTATTGTATTTTATTTCGGCTCCTTATGCTTCTAGGAATTTTCTTGGTTTTTTCTAAATTTATGTGCTATTTTCTAGAGCTCATTTGATTTTAATAAAAATTTTAAAATGGAAAATCCTTTAAAAATCCCTAAACCCAAATGGGCTGAGCCCACCACTATTCATCCAACTCATTGGATCTCAGCCGACCGTTCTCTCCCTTGCCATGTGTCGGTAATCCAACTATCCATCAGATCGACAGTCTGATTGCCACGTGTCAATCATCTAGCCATATGTGCACTGTTCATCTGTGCAATTTGCACTGGTCGTCCGATTCTTTCCCGAGCCATGCGTCACCAATCGGCCTGGCCGAGCTACTATTCATCTTCTCCATGGGGACCGCTGCCATGTCCGTCTCGGATTTCACTACCACCGTATACGCTGTGGACTCCTCGACATCTGCGCCTATTTAAGCCGTGCCACTCCCTTATTCTACACACCCCTAGCTCGTGCGTCTGGTCATCCGTACCTTGCACCATCAAGTTCGCTGTTGCCATCCGAGCTATCGGAGTCCCTAGTGTTGTCGCCCTCGTCTTCATCACCAGCGTTGTTGCCCTTGCTACGGCTACCAGTGTGTAGTTTCTGGGTTGTCCGCTGCCTCGGCATACGAGGTCACTGCCACCATCTCACCCAATTCACGCCGTGCCCGCTCGCCTGCCAAAGCGTACCCCAGTCCGCGCTGCTCACGTTAGCCGGCTGACGTCACACCGCACCACGCCCGGTCGACGGTTCGCATTCCCTCTAGATCTAGTCCATGTGAACCAAGCCTATGCCATGCGGGCCCTACATGCGAGAAGGCACTATTTTGTAGACCAGCTGAGTCAGCATTGCCACCTTAGTTGCCATCAAGCCATAAAGTCCACATGTCACACGTGTCATGACACGTGTATGCCACATTAGCCACCTGAGCCTTCCAGGTGCCACATGGCAGTGCCATGTCAACTACTGTACATCACAAAATGAAAACTAGTGTATTTGTGAAAATTATAAAAATGTTTTCATTACTTTTTTAGTATGACTTCAAAATTTTTAGCGTTTAGTCGAATTTGATAAATTGGTTCCTTGATAAAAATCCGAATAGGGAAACTCAAAATCTTAAAATCAAGAACCAAGACTAAAAATCAAATCAAGAAATTTCCAAATTCTCTCGCAAGTCATAAATTCAAATCTAAAATTTGGAAATCCAGAAATTCAAGATCAAGAATGTAAATTTAAATCAAGGTTAATATAAAAAACCTTCCCATCTAATTATCATATCCAAAATTTCAAATTCAAAACCAAATTGCAAATTTAAGAATTACATTCGATAATTTGAAACTTAAGCCTACTTTAATTTGTGCTTTTTGAATTTTATTTGAATTTCATAAAATTCTCTATAATTCCTTTTGGGCCCCGACCCATTTCTCCCCGGCAATCGACCCATTCCCCAACCGGATGCCTCCCTTCTTCTTTCTCCCCCTTCTCCCCTATTCACTCCTATGCTGAGCCCGACCAAGCGCCGACCACACCGAGCAAGGCACTGCCTCTCAGTGCTAGCCATGGCCCATCCTCCTCGGTCTCCCTCCCTCGGCCCTTGGCACACCCCGGCGCCCCTCCTCTCTTCCTTCCGCCTTCTTTGCTCATGGTGCCAATACGTCCTGGCCGATGGCCCAGCCCATGCGCACCGCGCCATGACAAGCTATCTCTGCACTCCCCCCGTCACATCCACGCCAACTACCCCTAGCACCGGCCTTGTCCACTCCCTGCCTGCTTGCCTACGAGTGTTGCACGGCTGCTCTGCCACTCAGCATTACTCCTCAGTGATGCCCTCACCTGGTATTACTCCTCCATGTCGTGTTGCCAGGCCTATGCTCTGCACTCGTCGCGCACCTCTGCTGCACCCTCGCACCAGCCTATGGTTTCCCAAGACGCATGGCACGCCAATGCCACTGCTCAGTGTTACTCCTCTGCTGTGCTCACCTTCATTGTGCCAACTACCGCCTACCCTTCCCAAGCTGGTGTCTGCATGGCCCTTCTCCTTCCTTAGGACCGAGCTCAGCATGGGCCACACCCGTGCGTGCTACCATGCCTCCCTCGCCACCTCGGCCACACCGGCGGCTCCCCCACCAAACCACTCGCGTCTAAGTGTACCTTGAGCTCCTCCTCCCCTCCCTAATAGTTTATTGGAATTCCTCAAAGGAAAGCCCACTGCATGGCCTTTCTTCCTTGCCTCTGGCCAAAGCCACCTCTACGACCACCAACTCCTCCTTGACCGACCTCTCTCCAATTCTTCATGGTGGGAGCATCACTGACACCCTGAGCTTCTCCATCCGTTGCCCGGTCCTCTTGTCATCTGAGCTCCTCCCTCCACGCGAGCCTCCTTGCGCCGCCCACGGCTTTCATCGCTGACTCGACTCGGTCGTCCTCTTGCTCATGCTCACCTGCTTTTTCCTTCTCTCCTCCCTAACTGGTGCCACCCCCGTAGCTCCCCTGTGCCCATCGCTCGGCGCCACAGCAGGCCCTCCTTGACACCCCTTGACCCAAGCTTCCACCTCCTAGGGCGTACTCACCCCCAGGGCATCCCATTTTGCCATACCTGCTTCTCTCTAGCTGATGGCCACGTCGACAAGCCCGCCTGCCCAGCACGCTGTGTGCCCTTTCCCTATGCTCTATTTTGGCGTCCCCTTGCTCTATTTCTTTCGGCCAACCGCACCTCCCATGTTTTTGGCCGAAGCACCCCCTATTCCTATTTCTCTCTCCCTATCTCCTTATGTCATGTGGGCCCAACTAGAAAATTGGCAACTAGCTAATTAGTGCCACTTGTTTCCTTCCATTTCATTTCAAAAATTTAAGGATTATTCAATTGAGCAACATGATTGTTGTGGTTACAGACCAAACAGAGAGAAGTGTAGTGGGGAGTTAGGTGAGATGTCCCTCTCACCGTGGCTACATTCACATATATGTCTCCTTACGAGCGTATTTACAAGGATGCCCTTCGGGGCCTTTACGCCCTTACACATCTACCAGGCTGGTTGGGTTAGGTGGGGGCCACCCCTACAACAGGAGCCTCTCATGGTGAAGGGCTTCATAAGCCGAAGCCATGTCGCCGAGCCCTTTGGCCCCCTCCGTCCCTACGGCCTGTGCCCTACCGTAGATAGATAAAAGGGGCAGTTGGGTGATACAGACGCGTGTTGGTGAGACGTTGAAGTCGTCCGCGGCCTCAGAGCCATCCTTCCCGGTGCCATAGTTGTCGGCGGGGCCGTGCCACGGAGCCGAAGATGTCGAACGCACGAGGAGTGGCGTTGAGACTCCGCTTGGCGCGGGGCGGACCAGGCCTTCCCGCGCAACACTGTGTTGGTGAGGTGAGTCCTCGCTCGGTCCGGAGTCGTCACGCCCCGACAGCGATGCACTTGGGAGATGATGTCTGAATTGTTGGCATGAAGTGCGCGGAGTGCTGAAAAGACTGGGGCGGTCTGCTACGGTCATACGCACGGTCCCGAGGGAGGAGTACACGCGGCACCGCCTGGTTGGTGCATCGTGGGATGTCAGCGGTCGCGAGACCGTGAGACCACATCTGTATCCAAGAGAGTCGGGACATGTGGGGAGTCATCCTGTGGACGGTTACCCTCCCCGATTGTGGGGAGGCGAATCGACGGGCTCCCGTCGGTTGCACTCCCAATCGTGGGGATGTGGAGGGTCTTCGTAAAGGGTTATTTGCCCGCTCCATCAACCCGTCTCTTGGGAAGAAGGATGGCGAGACACGGGGATTCTGGTCACCGACTTAGTAACAGCGCTTCGTCGAGTCAGCGCGGTGTGATGCCAGCACCGGTGGAGGTTCCCCTAGCGGCTCGCAAGCCGTCGTAGGCCCGCAAGTGGTACGACGCCATGCAGAGCTCGCAAGGGCATTGCTCCGAGGTGCTAGGGCGGAGTCATGCTACAGAGGAGACAGTCGAGGCCCTCCTGCGGGAGAAGAAGATAGAGGAGCATGGAGGAGCTCGCTTGCCTGCACGCAACGAAGTAGAGCCTCACCCAAAGGAGTCGGAGGCGATTGTCTTCGCCGCCTTTTTTGAGGCTGGGTTGCGAATGCCCTTGACGCTCTTCGTCGGTCAGGTCTTGGAAGCTTACGGATTGGAGTTGGCGCAGGTGACCCCGAACGCGATAGTTCGCTTGGCGGTGTTTGCCTGGGTAGTCCGGGTGGAAGGTGCTCGTCCTCGTGCGAGTTTGTTCTCCCTTCTTCATGATGCGCGCTGTCAGCCGAAGAAGGTTGAAGGAGGGGCACTGTCCAACTTTGGTAGCGTCCACTTCATGGTGAGGTCGGGCTGCGCTGGCGATGCGGGAGAAGTGGGAGCCCGGCTGGATGCGGCAGTGGTTCTACTACCGCGTGACGCCTACCAGCAAGCTTCGGTGCTGGGGTCAGCCTAAAGGAATACGCGTAGGCTACGAAAGCAGAAAACAAAACTTTTCTACCGCGCACCCAAGAACATCATGCTAAGGAAGGATCATGGATCGTTACCACTTAGACGCGCAGCGCATGCGAAGAAGAATTGGAAACCGATCCAATCACGCGCCGAGGTAGTAGTGGAAGTAGCCGATCGTCCCAACAGATCGCTCTCCACGCACGCCGATCAAGCACGCAACGAGCAGCGCTCCACCGTATCCACACGCCCGGGGGAACGCCGATCGCGAGTGTACTAGCACTCGTGAGCAGCTAGGGTTTGGCTCGGGAGGTGGCGGCTAGGGTTTTGCTAGATGTTAACAGCACACATCCCTCCGCCCTCGCCTCCATATATAGACCTCCTCACGTGGGCCTCGTGGACCGAGGCCCAATAGGAGTCTATTCGGATCTCTATCCGAATTGAGCCCATATCCGAATCATATTCGAATTAGTGTTCCAACCCGTTAAGCGTGCGACCACAGAGGTTCACGATACTTGGTCGTGACCTGAAACGCCTTTCCGTTACCATGTTAATAGCGGCCTCTAGTAAGACATATTAACCCCAAAGTATATGTAAAGATCATATCGGCTGAACTCGTAATGTTCTCTCATGTACGAATCCTTTGCCTCACGATATAGATTGAGCTCAAGGCAGACTGTGTCATCCTCTTAATAGCTCAATCACTCTCTCGATTCCGTGATGGATTATAAACTCGTGATTGACTCCTCAATCACCTTGGCATGGCCATGCACTTTCATAATCCATTACATCGAGGGCCGGAGATATCTCTCCCATAAGGAGGGGCAAATTCTATCTTGATCATTCACATCCCACTACATGTTTCATGGCAAACCCAAGACTACTTTTATGACTACCCGCCACGGAGTAGTGTTTAGTAGTCCCAAAATAAGCTACTACTCATGTTGGGAACCATGATGATCTCAAGTCTAAGGACTCTACATAAACACTACTTGAGACCAATCGATGACACATGGAATCTCCGCAGTTGTCTCATGGCAGGTCTATCCAACATATGTTCACTAACACATGTCCATATTATTGATTTGGTATCACCATACCATGATCCATGAGACATGATCATCAATCAATACATATCTTGATCTTTGTCTTTGAATCATATTTGTTCCTCATATGATATACGATCGAGGATCATTTAGAAATAGCAACATCTTAGTATTTAAGAGTCTCATGAATAAGTCACATACTCATTGATCAATAATGATGATGTCTATTCCAAGGAACAAAGTAATGTATCATAAACATAGTATGTGATATATACAACATCTCCATGTTGCCTCTAGGCATATCACTAATGATCTCCCACTTGCACTAGAGTCAACCATGTAGGTATCTAATACCCATTGCCCTAGTGTGAGCCTCATGCTTTGGCCGGGAAGCGGCTTTGTCAACGGATCTGCAATGTTCAAACCGCTTGTACTTTGCATATCTTCACATCGCTCTCTCCACTATCTCGCGGATGAGATGAAATCGCCGTAAAATGTGCTTGGACTTCAGTGCGATCTAGGCTCTTGGCTTGTGCAATGGCCCCACTATTGTCACAAGAGAGGTCCATTGGGTGGAGGCACTAGCCATCACACCAAGCTCGAAATAAATTTCTTGATCCAAACAAACCTCTTTGGCGCCTTCAAGTCGCTATGTACTCGGCACATTGTAGAATCAAGAACCGTCTCACGCTTGGAACTCTTCCACTTACCGCACCGCCATTCAGCAGTAACACAAATCCAGATTGCGATCTAAAATCATCTTTGTCGGTTTGGAAGCTAGCATCGGTGTAACCATTTACAACGAGCTCTTCCTCACCTCCATAGACAAGGAACACATCTTTAGTTCTTCTCAAGTACTTCAAGATGTTCTTTACGGCAATCCGGTGACTTTCACTGGATCTGATCGTATCTACTGTAGCACTTAAAGCATACGAAACATCCGGACGTGTACAAAGCATGGCATACATAATGGACCCAATAGCCAAGCATATGGAATCGCATTCATTTTATCCCGCTCATCGGTGTACTAGACACCGATTCTTGCTAAGATTTATACCATGTGACATAGGTAGAAAACCTTTCTTGGAATCATGCATATTGAACCTTTTCAACACCTTGTCAATGTACGTATCTTGGCTTAATCCAATTAGCCTTTTGATCTATCTCTATAGATCTTGATGCCTGAATATATCTGCCTCTCCTAAGTCTTTCATAGAGAAACTATTTTTAATGAAGACTTAACATGATTCGAGCAAAGGAATGTCATTTCCGATCAGTAATATGTCATCCACATATAAGACCGTAAATACGAGTGCGCTCCCACTAGCCTTTTGTAAACACAAGGCTCTTCTTCGCTCTTGATGAAACCAAACCCTTTGATTACTTCATCAAAACGAATGTTCCAACTCCGAGATGCTCGCTTTAATCCATAAATGGATCTTTGGAGCTTGCATATCTTTCCAATCGATTGCGGATCGACAAAACCGTGGGCTGTGTCATGTACACATCCTCCTCGATTTCCATTAAGGAAAGCTGTTTTGACATCCATTTGCCATATTTCATAGTCGAAATATGCAGCAATCGCTAGAATGATCCGAATAGACTTTAGCATTGCGACGGGCGAAAAAGTTTCATCATAATCAATACCTTGAATTTGTTTGAAACCTTGGCCACCAATCGCGCTTTATAGATGTGAACATTTCCATCTATGTCTATCTTTTCTTGAAAACCCATTTGCATTCAATGGTTTTAACACCATCAGTGGATCAACCAAGTTCCAAACTTGATTACTGTGCATGGATTCAATTTCGGATCTCATGGCTTCAAGCCATTTCTCAGAGTCTGGTCCCACCATTGCTTCTTCATAGGTCTTAGGCTCATCGTTGTCTAACAACAATATGTCCCGTTGTTGAGTAGTCAAGAACATGTACCTCTCAGGTGCACGACGTGACCTTCGACCTACGTGGTTTGGTGTGTCCACAATAAAGTTCTTCAACGCTTGTTCATCCTGCTGTGGTTCTCAGGAGCTGAAACGTTATCGTGTTTCTTGAATTTCTTCAAGTTGCACTTGTGCTCCCACTATCCCTTCTTGAGAGAAACTCTTTCTCTAAGAAGACACCATGCAGAGCGACAAACACTTTGCCTTCTCCTCGATTATAAAAGTAATATCCTTTTGTTTCCTTAGGATACCGGATAAAGAAGCATTTATCGATTTAGGAGTGAGCTTATCAGATTGTAAACGTTTTACATAAGCCTCACATCCCCAAATCTTAAGAAAAGACAAGCTAGGACGTTGTCCCGTCCACATCTCATATGGTGTCTTTTCTACGATTTTGATGGAACCTGTTTAGTGTGAACGCGTCGTTTCAAGAGCGCACCCCAAAAAGACAACGGAAGATCACTTTGGCTCATCATGGAGCGCACCATATCTAATAAGGTGCGATTTCTCGCTCGAATACCCCATTCCATTGAGGTGTTCTGGCGGAGTCAATTGTGGAACAATTCCACAATCTTTTAGATGATTGCCAAACTCATGGCTCAAATACTCGCCTCCACGATCGATCGTAGAAACTTGATTGTCTTGCCTAAATGATTTTGCACTTCATTTTGGAATTCCTTGAACTTTTCAAAGGATTCGGACTTATGCTTCATCGTAGATATACCCATATCTACTAAAGTCATCGATAAAAGTTATGAAGTCATCAAAACCACCTCGTCCGTTAAGCTCATTGGTCCACATACATCGGTATGTACAAGTGCCAATAAGTCATTTGCCCGCTCACCTTGACCGGTGAAAGGTGCCTTTGTCATCTTGCCAAGTAAACAAGATTCGCATGTCTCTAATGATTCAAAATCAAATGAGTGCAGAATACCATCTCTATGGAGCTTCGCATGCGTTTCTCATTTATGTGACCTAGCATAAAGTGCCAAATAAACGTGGGATTCAAATCATTCGGACGCTGCCTCTTTGCATTAATGTTATAGACCGTGACCCTTCAAGAGTAAGAACGTATAACCCATTCACCAATGGAGTATGACAATAGAACATATCTTTGAAATAAAGAGAACAACCATTGTCCATAGATTTAAAGTCATAACCTTACGCTTGCAAACATGAAGCAGAAATAATGTTCTTTGAAAGAGATGGAACACAATAACAATTATTCAATTCCAAAACTAATCCTGAAGGTAAAGACAATGGCATGGTGCCAACAGCTACCGCAGCAACTTTTGCTCCATTGCCAACGCCAAGATCCACTTCGCTCCTCCTCAAACTTCTACTTCTTATTAGCCCCCGCAACGATTTGCAAATGTGAGCAACCGATCCGGTATCAAATGCCCAAGAATCAGTTGATGAAGTAGCAAGATTGATCTCTATAACATTTATACAGAGTGGAAGTCGTATTTCCTTCTTCTTCTCAAGATCCTCCAAGTACTTTGGGCGCCTTTTCCAATGTCCCGATTGCTTACTGAGTAACAATCGCATCGATGAGCATCGCCCTTCTTGTCTTTCTTGGCCTTAGAACCGCTCGCGATAGCATCGGAGCTTTCTTTCTTTTGACCGCGATTCTCTTGACATAGGGCTTGCCCTTGCCTTCTCGCATCATCATCACATGATTGCTGCTTTTCTTAATGCTTTCTCGACAGATTTTAGCATCCCATGCAACTCAAATGTGGTCTTGTCCAGTTGTTCATGTGAAAGTTCATTATGAATGGCTCAAAGCTCGGGAAGCGATCGGAGAATCACATCGATAGCCAACTCTTGGCTAAGGGAAAACCAAGCTTTTCGGACTCTCAATGTAGCCAATCATCTTAATCACATGAGGGTCGACGGATTCCTTCTCGCAAGCTCGCACGCAAATAAGGACTTTGAAGTATTGAACCTCTCACCCTTGCTTGGTTCTCAAACATACCACGTAACCCCACAATGATATTGTAGGCATCTGTGTTCTCATATTGCTTCAAGCTCAGAGGACATTGTGGCAAGCATGAGACAGCTCACATCAAGGCAATCATTCGCTTGCTTCTCATAAGCTCTCCGTGCAGCCATAGTAGCATTATCGTGCAAGTCTTCGGGTAAGGAGACTCAAGGACATACTCCTTGCGCTCTTGCTTGAGAACAATTCTCAAGTTGCGATACCAATCCAAAAGTTTGTTCCATTGAGTTTTTCTTTCTCAAGAACAGATCGCAAATTAAAAGTACTGGATGCGGCGTTAGATGACATGATCTACAACATAAGAATATGCAAAGTTTAGCACTATGTTTATGTTCATCTTTTATTAAACTATTTAGCAAAAAACTCCCACTATGAGTTTTGCAACAAAACTCCTCTAAGTTACATAGTGGGTAAAGATCCTCATTTCACTAATTCCTAGTGAGCTTTGGCATCACGGCTAGAAAACTAGTGACATGGGTAAGCAACACCTTGCTAATCACATCCCTATGTGACTCTATTTTGGGTGACATCGTATGCCTCGGCCCCAATCTATGCCCCAAGGTCCAAAACTATTTTGATAACCTTGTTAAGTAAACCAAATGCTTCCGCATGTAGATGTCCGACATCTACCCTAAATGATGATGATAACCGATGGCACTCTACTTTGGTAGACCTACCATGCGGTGATCATTATCTTTTGGTGCAGCATATGGAAGGGCATTAACACCTAATTTTAAGAGGGATTCTATCCTACCAAAGCAACATATCACATATATCATTGCATAAGAATAAGATAGATAACATCATAGATAAACACATTTAACTGTGAAGTAGTATGGCCCAAAAATGGTGATATCCATCTCCAAGTAGGTGTAGACGATCTCCATCCTCCACATCACTCCTTTAGGCCACCATGCTTAAAAGCTTGTAACCTCAAAACTAGGCTACTACCTATAATAGCTAGAAATCGAAGATTACAAAGATAGATTCAAGCATTAAGGTCGACACGCAGTCGTTAAATACAATATATACAGCTAACAATAGCTGAAATAATCATGACACGCAGGCCATGAACGAATGTTACATGCATCACATACATCTCATACATTCAAATAAGCTATAGGGCCATACTATTCACATCATTCTCTGCAAAAACAAGTTAGACGAGAATCGCATTCTACCTAACGATGTGAACCCAAGACGCTATACAAGGGGGATACACACGCGGCGGTCCCGCTGACGGTCAAGAAGTGGGGTCGAGGGGGCCGCCGCGGGTTTCAGTGGCGCCACAAAACCTCACAATTACATAGATCACATCTATGAAATCGCTATGAAAATCTTATCGAGCCGATCAAATCAACCCAAATCCGAGCTATTCAAAATGTCTCAATTTTCATTAGATCAATCATATTGATCATCGCGATCGGTATACTTGAGGAGACCACAACACAAGACCTCGATCCGTTGGCTCGATCTATCGATTGTGCGCGATTAGCCCCGATGGTGATTCCGGCGGTAGGGGCAAGTCGCAGACATCAAAGAAGGAGCACGAACTAATCTTTTGGCCTTGTGATGCTATCAACTCATACCTATTTCAACCCCTTATGACCGATTGATCTCATCAACCCGTGCTACCTTATTTAGACAGTAATAGATCCAATCTACTACTATCGCATATCAACATATATGCGCCGATCCAGATTGCAAACTAAGCAAGATTGCTCGATACCACTAAAGGAATACGCAGAGGCTACGAAAGCGTAAAACAAAACTTTTCTACCGCGCACCCAAGAACATCATGCTAAGGAAGGATCATGGATCGTTACCACTTAGACGCCGCAGCGCGTGAAGAAGAATTGGAAACCGATCCAATCACGCTGTCGAGGTAGTAGTGGAAGTAGCCGATCGTCCCGAACAGATCGTCTCCACGCATGCCGATCAGCACTACAACGAGCAGCGCCCACCGTATCCACACGTCCGGGCTGAACGCCGATCGCGAGTGTACTAGCACTCGTGAGCAGCTAGGGTTTGGCTCGGGAGGTGGCGGCTAGGGTTTTGCTAGATGTTAACAGCACACATCCTCCGCCTCGCCTCCATATATAGACCTCCTCACGTGGGCCTCGTGGACCGAGGCCCAATAGGAGTCTATTCGGATCTCTATCCGAATTGAGCCCATATCCGAATCATATTCGAATTAGTGTTCCAACCCGTTAAGCGTGCGACCAGAGGTTCACGATACTTGGTCGTGACTGGAAACGCCTTTCGGTTACCATGTTAATAGCGGCATCTAGTAAGACATATTAACCCCAAAGTATATGTAAAGATCATATCGGCTGAACTGTAATGTTCTCTCATGTACGAATCCTTTGCCTCACGATATAGATTGAGCTCAAGGCGAGACACGTGTCATCCTCTTAATAGCTCAATCACTCTCTCGATTCCGTGATGGATTATAAACTCGTGATTGACTCCTCAATCACCTTGGCATGGCCATGCACTTTCATAATCCATTACATCGAGGGGCCCAGAGATATCTCTCCCATAAGGAGGGGCAAATTCTATCTTGATCATTCACATCCCACTACATGTTTCATGGCAAACCGAAGACTACTTTTATGACTACCCGATTCACGGAGTAGTGTTTAGTAGTCCCAAAATAAGCTACTACTCATGTTGGGAACCATGATGATCTCAAGTCTAAGGACTCTACATAAACACTACTTGAGACCAACTGATGACACATGGAATCTCTGCAGTGTCTCATGGCAGGTCTATCCAATATATATTCACTAACACATGTCCATATTATTGATTTGGTATCACCATACCATGATCCATGAGACATGATCATCAATCAATACATATGCTGATCTTTGTCTTTGAATCATATTTGTTCCTCATATGATATACGATCAGGGATCATTTAGAAATAGCAACATCTTAGTATTTTAAGAGTCTCATGAATAAGTCACATACTCATTGATTAATAATGATGATGTCTATTCCAAGGAACAAAGTAATGTATCATAAACATAGTATGTGATATATACAACATCTCCATGTTGCCTCTAGGGCATATCACTAACACAGCCAATAGCTTTCAACTGCTTTCTGGGGTTGGAGCTGAGGAGCGACGATCGATGGCAGGCACGGAGACACGCCGACATCGCCCTTCGGTTCAATATGCGCGATCTTGCCAAGGAGTTCACAATGTACGGGGTGTCACCTCTCTCCGGCTTGTGGAAGTATGAACGAGATCACACTCAGCAAGATGGCGTCCACCCGTCAGTGTCTTCGCTGCAACAACCCCCCGGTCGTGGTAGGTACTTCGACCATGTGCTGCGTATGTATATGTAACTGTTTTGTGACTGGAGCAACACTTTGCGTGCAGTGCTCTCATTGGAAGACACGGAGCGCGCCGTCGAGGTCTTCCTGGGGCCGTACATGGTGAAGGAGCACTCCTTGCACGAAACCGCAACCGAGCCTACGAAGCTAGGGTGGATAAATCAGGTGTGCGAGGTCCTTGGCCTCGTTGCACCGGAATGCATGGTGCCGGTGCGGAGTCCGTCCCGTCGCCGCGATGGCGCCGGTGAGGCTGGGTCGTCGCCCCGGCGGCGGAGGGCTCGGTCCAGAGCCGCTGTCGCTAACCCACCCGCCGGCTTAGCGACAAGTGCTGTTGGTCTGGGCGACGTGTCAGGTGGCGGGTCTGAACATGCGAGCTCGGGGGATCACACTGCCTCCAGCGAGGACTTAGGCAGTGGTGGGGCGGGCCTTGGTAGCGACGTCGTCGAGGACGAGGTCGTGTCTCCTGTACCGGCTGGCGAGGCCCTGTCTCCTGGTCCCTCGTTGCCCATGGCGGTTGCCACAGACCTTCCGCCTGCTCCCGCTCCTATGACAACTAGACCGGTGGAGGGCTCGTCGCCGTCGCCTGCTGCAGCCGTCATGGATTTGATGCCCGCTCCGATCCATGCAGCTATTGGAGCGGTCGAGGGTGCGTCCCCTGACTCGCCATGGGCGAAGCGTCAACGAGTGCGATCGCCTTCGCGCGCGGGGCAATTCCATGTGGCGGGCGCGGTCGGCGGGGGCCAAGGGTCTGACCGGGAAGCCACTCCGACCGGGGAGGGAGTCATCGCTCCCCAGGCAAGAGCTGAGCGGACACCTCCCCATGCCTTAGTGGAAGGTGATGGAGGTAGGCGTAACTCCTTTTCTCCCCGCGACTTCGCGAAGCTCTCTCCAATTTGCTCGCTCATGCCATCGTCGACATCAGGGGAGGGGAGGTCTCCCGGACGTGGCCAAGGATCGAGCAGCGGAGGTGTTTGCCAGGTCGGCGGTGTCGTTGCGCAAAACGCAGCACGGACGCCTGATGCTATCGCAGGGCCCCTGAGGCTCACCGTGTCTGACTTTATCCCACCTCCGGAGGCGCTTCACGCCCTTAACGGAGCCGCGGGGTGCGGTGACATCAAGCTGGATCGACGAGCGCTATCGTCGTGCGGGGGGATCTTCTTGCACTCGCACTGGGCGCCTCGGGAATGAAGGTAAGCATCTGAGCCCGCGTTCGACATCGCGTATTGCATGCATAGTAAAAAATCATGTCTTCCCGCTGTTAGACGGTTGCCATCAGCCGGGCGCTGGATGAGGCGCGCATCTACGAGCGGAGGGTGTTGGAAGAACAGCTTCGCGCTGCCGAGAGGAGGAACGCATCTGCCTATTGGAGGCGGAGATCCAAGCGACCACGGAGGAGTGCGCCAGTTTGCTCAGACAAATCCGCGCGCTGGAGGAGGAGAAGGCCCAGCTCGTCACCGCCCTGGAAGGGAGGAATCAGACTTTGGGCGACGCATCCGCGGCGGCATGGAGGGCCATGGAGTTACTAGCCAGCCCAAAGGGCCCAGCCACACCCCCTCTCACCAACCAAAACCCTAGCCGCTGCTGCCCTGTCAATTGGTGCAAAGGAGGGATCAAGGAAGAGAAGTGAGAAGAGAAGGAAGGGAGAAAGAGGAACAGGAGAAGAGAATAGGGGTAATCTTGAGGGATAACCAAGTTAAAATTTTCCCATCCCAAATCTTTCTGTTTTAGGTGTAATTAGGGTTCTTAGCATAAGATTAGTAGGGGATTAGCAAATTAATTAACTGATTAGAGTTTTCTACTGTCTGCATGTAGGCTGATTCGCACAGCGCGGCTATTTGTATAGATTAGGGTATCAAAACGATTTTTCCTACAGGTCTCAACAAAAGGAATGTTGTAGAGAATGATGAGACCTATCTTCTCTAATTTTTATAGAATTTTTAGCCCTGGGGATTTGGTGCAGTAGTGTCGGGAACATTGCTGTTTGGCAGAGGTGTAGTCCGAGACAGATTGCTGTTCGGGTATAGATTAAGAGTAGAAGATGATTTTTATGATTTTTCTCTCAATAACAAAAGTTATAGGAAATCTTGTGATCTAGTTTTTGTAAAAACCTTATGAATTATAGAGCTTTGTACAGTAGGTGGGGTGTGTTAGAAGATGACTGGCCAGACTACCGAAACAGAGTATGTCCTCTGTTTTACGCGTTAATTTACACCATGTTAGCAGCAAAATAAAAATAAGTGGTCTATTTGAAGATTTAAGATATTTCATTGTAGTTACTAGAAATATCTCATTTTTTGTAATCGTCTTAATAGTTTTAAAGATACAAAAATATTAAGTAGCGCTGCCGCAGTGGGCTGGGTGAAAGATCGACGAGCAGAGAGGTTATTGTCGGGCTTGGGGTATAGCGGCATCTTTATTTTCTTAAGCCACAATTACCTTGCTGTAGTTGTGTGCTGAGAGGTAATTTTGGACAGGTGCCTTCGCTCCTGACCACGCGTGATCGCTTCACTTCAACGGTAGAGGCAAGTAAACGTAGCGGATGTGCTCCCGTTTAACTCGTTAATCATACTACTTTCATATTAAATATTTATCTTAATCTGAGATGCTTTGACATTGCTACATGATTTCTTAATGTGATCTACGTGATAGCAATTTAAGAATCATTTGTTTATACCTTGATGGATTACTTGTGGATAATGGTAGTGTTCTTGATGAAACATGTGTGGATGATGAGCTAGAATACTTGATGAATATATTGCTGATCTTTGTGATTATATTATTGTCAATCATGTGAATCATATCATTCATATCATGACATGTCAATTTTCATTGTGGACATTACCGCTCATCGCCGCGATCGTAACGGTACAACATCGTACATTACCGTAGTACGATGCACACTCTTACCTTGTTGGGTAAGGGTGTAGTAGATCATACGCATTCATTTGCATTTTCATTATGGATGGATTAATTGCATAGTTATGCAATATGTGGTGGATGAATTATTTGCAAACAAATGCAACTTCTTAACTGTTTTTGCGGAATTGGCTCATGAGAGTCTCTTGTGGTATGAGGGATGTGGCCGTGGTCGTGGAGTTGGGTTCACCCACCTTGTGGTATGGTAGGGGATGTGGATGTGGTAGGAGGAATATCTTTTGTGGTAACTGTTGTTGACGGTTGTGGATGTGGGAAAGAATAAGGTTAGTGAACAAAATAAGTTAATACTTTACTGATGTTGATAGTAGTGGTAGTTGTGATTAAGAAGTAGGCATTCAAGTCCAAATTGCTAATGTTTTGTTGTTTTTGGTAGTAAATTTGGTTAAGTCTATAAATTGTTGTCATTGTGGAAAATAAATGTTGATGCTTAAACTATTGTAGTTTAATTAGCATGTTAAATAGTTTGTTTGCTAAGATTTTTATCTCACTCTTGTTTTCCTCCCCTTCCAGGTGATTCTCAAACATGCATGAGAAAGGTAGAGCGGCACAACACTATCACACACCTTATCATAATTCATGCTATAATAAATAAGTGGAGTCATTAGTTATTCATCCTTTTCTCTCATTGTTGATCATTTTATTTAATTAATAATGCTAGATTATGAACCATTTTAGTTGGTTAAATTGATAGTGGTTGTTCTTAATCAATGGTCTTAGATAATATTTACTTTACGTTTTGTTTTGTTATGCTTAGTTTATCATGTTTTAAAATTTGTTGCCCGTTTATTTTATTTTGTAATTTAGCTAGATGTGGAGTGGTTTAGTGGCATCCCAGGGTAATGTGGGTTCTAGGGTGTTACATCTACCATACTTATTTTTGTTTTTCGCTACTAGTTTTTTAAGCCCTTTAGGCTATTATTTGTAAGCTTAGTTATAAGATCGTACTCTAATAATTAATAATATTTGAGTCTTTTTCTTTATTAAATCGTGATTATAGTTGATATTTCATCTATGTTTATACTATGTCCTCTAGTGTGATCCTAGACTAGTGCAGTATACACAGAGAGTCCGGATTTACATATTCGGGTCTCAACAAACATTTAGTCTTGAATTATGTAAAAAAGAATTTTAGTTCATACTTGCTTAAAAACTAGGATTTAGCCAAAAGAATTTAAAAACTTCCTACTCACCCCCTCTAGTCGGTTATTGATCCTTGATCCTACAAATGGTAGTAGAGAATGGTCTTTCTTTATTAGGCCTTTTTACTGAGAGAGAAAGGATGGCTAGTGAAGGAATTTCTCTAGGAAATGCATGTCTATTTGATGGTCCTAGTTATGCTTATAGAAAATTTTGTATGACAACTTATTTAAAGGACATGAGTCTGAGTATATGGAGAGTTTTAGTGAAGGTTTCGTTATAGCTCTTGATCCTACACACCCCACAGATCTAGAGGAGCAAAACTCTCATCTCAACACCAAAGTGATGAATGCTCTCTTTGGAGATTTGAATGTTGATGAATTTAATTGAGTGAGCAATTTTGAAACAGCTCACAAGATTTGGACTACGCTCTCATAAATTAATGAAGGCACATCTGCAGTCAAAGAGGCCAAATTTCATAGACTCTGGAATAAATATGAGACATTCATAATGTTACAACATGAAAACATCAACGAGATGTACTCAAGGCTAAACAATATTGTGAATGAACTCAAGGGCCTAGGCAACACACTAACCGATATTGATGGAATTCAAAAAATGCTTAGGTGCCCTAATGAAGATTTATAAGACATTGGTGACCTTATTTCTCAACTCATCCGAGTTGCCTAAAATGACTCCAACATGTATTTTGGGTAATTTCATCACAAATGAATTATACAAGAAGGATAAGAAGGAGCTATTGGAGCAATCATCCTCCAAGAATAAAATTACCACTTTCAAGGTGAAAGCAGAATCAAGCAATGAGGTAGATGATGAAGAAGATTACATTGAAGAGGATATGCCTCTTCTTATAAGGAGAATGAGAAGATCCATGAAGAGATGCTCAAATTGAAGCGCCAACTATGACAAGAGCAAGAAGGGGAAATCCTCTAGCAATAAGCGCTACACCAATATTTGTTGCTGTGACTGCGATAAGAAGGGCCACATTGCATCTGATTGCCCCACAAAAAGGATGTAAAGGCCAAGTCATGCAAGAAGAAGGAGTAAAATAGCAAGAAGAAGCTTCAAATGGACAAAAGGGTGAAACACACATTGGAGAATGAAATTCCAATAAGGAATATTCTGACTCCTAAGTCCAATGATGATGGGTCCTCGATATATAGGGGACTTGTTAGAATCGCAATTAAGGAGGCTTTATCACTCTTCTCTACACCCACTTGCCTCATGGCAAAAGGGGACAACAATGTAAAAATTGATGATGATGATGATCTTACATATGATAAACTCATAGATATGGTAGAAGACTTGAATGAGTATCTAGGGAAGGAGAAATCCAAATTTAAGGTCTTGAGTAAAGAATTCCTTTCTCTCAAAGATACTTATGAGGAGCTAAAGGAAGCTCATGATACTCTCATTCTCAAAGATCTCACCAAGTCCAAAGTGGATGTTGGTATTACTTTTATAGCTCTTGCTTGAATAATTTTTCTGATCCTCTCCTTGTGGTCGAGAACCATGAGCTCAAAGTGTAAGTAAACAAGCTAAGAGCTTGGAAAGGTGCTTCAAGGGTAAGGCAAACCTTGACAAAACTTTTGAGTGAGTAAAGATGCTCATATAACAAGGAAGGCCTTAGATTTATTCCCAAGAAGGGTAAGAAGCCTATTTATAAGGCTACAAGGTTCGTAAGAGAAAATTGAAAATTTTGCCATAAATGCCATGAGTTAGGGCACATGTCAAATGTTTGCCCCATTGGTAAGACTCCCTCTCCTAGTATTTATGATTTTTGTTATATGCTTAGAAAATCTAAGGATGGTAAAATTGTAGCAAGATTTATTGGCACTCTAATAATTGGTGGTAAAAAGAATGTCATTTGGATACCCAAAGCCTTGGTTTCTAACCTCCAAGGATCTTTCCATCTTATACATATCTCTAGTTGAAACTCTTAATTATAACTTGCTATCAGTTACCTAATTTTGTGATCTTGGCCTCACTTACACTTTTCTCAAGATGGAGTTATGATTTCAAAAGAAAAAGAAAAGTATTTGGTTTTCAAAGGTTTTGCTTTCACAATTTTTATTTGGTGGATTTCTGTTCAAATGATTCTTCAAAGGTTTTGTTTTGACAATCTTTATTTGCTATCAGATGAAGGTTTGATACATTACAATGAGGAATATGAAAATTGGTAACATCAAGCCAAAGGAAGACAACAATGATCCATCTTCATCTATTTAAGTTGAACCCTCTACTTCAACTACAACAAGTCAAAATCAAATGATGAAGTACAAGAAAAGAAAGATGATCAACCCTCAACAATACCTCCAAGAATTCACAAAGCAATTGGTAATGATCATCTCATTGATCAAATTTTGGGTGATGTTAAAAAGGGTATCCAAACTCGATCTCGTGTTGCTTCTTACTGTGATAATTACTCTTTCATTTTTTTATTTTGAGTCTAAATATGTAGATGAAGCACTCGTTGATCTAGATTAGGTGAATGCTATACATGAAGAATTAAACAACTTCGCCCACAATGATATTGACACTTGTGGAAAGACACAAGGTGTGACACCTTAGGACCCACATTATCCTGAGATGCCACTAAACCACTCCACATCTAGCCAAATTACAAGATAAAATATACGAGCAACAAATTTTAAAACATGATAAGCTAAGCGGAAGCATAACAAGACAAAAGATAAAGATTAATTAAGAACAACCAGTAACAATTTAACCAAGGAAAAAAGTTCACAATCTAGCATTATTAATTTGAAGTAACCATCAACAAGGTAGATAAATGTTTAGCTAGAGTCTTCTCAATTTATTACAGCATGAATCATGATAAGGTGTGTGAAAGTGTTGTGCTGCTCTACCCTTCCCATGTATGCTCGAGAATCACCTAGAAGGGGGTAACAAGAATGAGATAAAATATCTCAGCAAGCAAACTGTTTAACAAGTTAATTAAACTACAATAGTTTAAGTAGCAACATTTATTTTCCACAATGACCACAATTTAAAGACTTAACTGCACTTACTACCAACAACAATAAAACATTAGCAATTAGGACTCGAATACCTACTTCATAATCACAACCACCACTACTATCAACATCAGTAAAGTATTAACTTATTTTCCTCACTAACCTTATTCTTTCCCACAACCACAACCGCTAATAACAGTTACCACAAGAGATATTCCTCCTACCACAGCCACATCCCCTACCATACCACAAGGTGGGTGAACCCTACTCCATGACCATAGCCACATACCTTATACCACAAGGGACTCCTATGAGCCAATTCCGCAAAAACAGTTAAGGAGTTGCATTGGTTTGCAAATAATTCATCCAACACACATTGCATAAGTATGCAAATGATCCATCCTTAATAAAAATGCATATAAATACATATGATCCATTGCACCCTTACCCAATAAGGTAAGAGTGTGCATCGTACTATGACAATGTACGATGTTGTACCGGTACGGTTGCGGCGATGTGCGGTGATATCCACAATGTAAAATGACATGTCATGATATAAACGATATGATCCACATGATTCACAATAATATAACTGCAAAGATCAGCAATATATTCATCAAGTATTCTACCTCATCATCCACACATGTTTCGTCAAGAATACCACCACTATCTACAAGTAATCCATCAAGTATGAACAAATGATTATTAAATTGCTATCACATAGATCACATTAAGAAATCATGTAGCAACGGCAAAGCATCTCAGATTAAGAGAAATATTTAATGTGAATGTAGTATGATTAACGAGTTAAACGGTAGCACACATCCCCTATGTTTACTTGCCCGTACCGTTGAAGTGAAGCGATCACGTGCGGTCAGGAGCGAAGCCACCTATCCAAAATTACTTATCAGAACACGACTACAGTAAGGTGATTGAGACTTAAGAAAATAAAGACGCCGCTAAACCCCAAACCCGACAATAATCTCTTCGCTCGTCAATCCCTCATCCAGCCCACTGCGGCAGTACTGCTTAATATTGTTGTATCTTTAAAAATATTAAGCCATTTATAGCAAATAATATATTTTTGGAAACTACACTAAAATATCTACTATTTTTAAGTAGACAACTTATTTTTATTTTGCTTCTAAAATGGTGTAATTTAACGCGCAAAACAGAGGATATACTCTGTTTCAGCAATCTGACCAGTCAACTTCTAATGCACATTACCTTCGGTACAAAGCTCTAAAATTCATTATTTTTATACAGTAGTTAGATTACATAATTCCCTACAACTTTTGTAATTGTGGCCAAAATCATAAAATTCATCTACTACTCTGAAATTACACCCGAATAGCAATCTGTCTCAGTTTGCACCTCTACCAAACAGCAAAGTTCCCGACTCTGCGGCGCCCAAACCCCACGGCCAAAAATTCTAGAAAAATTACAAAAAAATATTTCTTGTCACCCTCTACAACTTTTTTTTGTCCAAACCCACAGAAAAAATTGTTTCAATGCCCTAATCTATGCAAACAGCCGCACTGCACAAATTAGACTATGCGTAGACAATAGAGAATCATTAATCGGTTAATCGTTTTGCTAATCCCCTTCTAATCTCATGTCAAGAACCCTAATTACTCTAAAAATAAAAAGATTTAAGATGGACAAAAGTTACCTAGGTGATCACTTGAGATCATCCCTCTTCTCTTCTCCTCTTCCTCTTCCTCCCTTCCTTCTCTTCCTTCTCTTCTCCTTCCCTTCTCATTGTTTTCTCCTTTGTACCAATGGACAGGGCAGCACCTTGGGGGAGAGATGGGGCGCAGGGAGGGTGATGAGGACATCCCAGTCAATCAGCTACCATCGCAAGTAAACCATGAAGAGACCCGCGTAAACCATGAGGTAACCCATGAACCGGTTACGCAAGCGCATGACAAAGCTACACCAAACAATATAAGCCATGTAATGGAACAAGGACCGCTTACGCGAAGCCGTGCCAAGAAGCTACAGCAATAGATGACTTCACTCCTTACTGAAATTCACTTCAATGTAACCGAGAACTTTATACTACCTATAGATTTTATGGGTTCCAACCACCCGCATTGGTTCCATCCACCAAGCCAAAATCCCAAGAGTTCCATCTACTTCCAAGTTTTCCAAAACATTTTATTTTTAAATTCAAAACCAAAGGTCTACCATGTGAATGCATTCCTTGCTCGCCCTTGACCGTGGGCATGGCTATTCGAATAGTTTATTACTCTGCAGAGTTTGTACAACTTTACCCACAAGAGATAAATTATCTTAATACTCAACATGTTTCCTTTGGCATGAGACCTAGATAAAATATCATAAAGTTTTTACCTCACTCTAGTCTAGTTAGACACCACCCGCTGAGATTTCACCGCTGGAGGATTAAATCCACCACAGTCAGAAGCCCCCTCTTGCGCCATGTGAGTACAGTAAATCCCTGTCCCTCACTATGAGTAAACTAGTAAATCCCTAGTACCCATTTTCCAATGGTGGCATCTAAACTTAACTATCGTAAGTTATTCAGCTAGGTCGTACCATTTAAACTTGTGGTTGTACAAAAATGCTCAGTTTGGACAAACACAAGAGTTAGTCCTTAAGTGACTAGGGTGGAACGTACACAATTCAAGTTCTCGTGCTAAATATGCACCAAACCAAACTTTCCATCCACCCTGGTCAAATTTCATTTTTAAATTTTATTTTATTTTTGATATAATAGCAGCAACTTCTATTGCCACTAATTTAACAAATCATTAAGTCCAAATCATCCATCAATAGATTTTTCCCATATATGTATTTTTAGAATGAACAGCTAAACTAAGCATTTTATATTAGTCTAAATTCATCAAAAAGTAGTACTAACTCATTTATGAGCCAAAGGGTATCCTATGTTGACAAAGGTACATGGCAAACAATTCCAAAGAAGGGCATAACAAGTTTTGGGTATTTATCTAAATTTTCTAAAATTAAAATTAACATTTTATACAACATAGCCATGCAATTAAAATTTAAATTAAGCATGAAACCATTTGCAAAACTTAGAAACAAAATAGTCAAGGAGACTTGCATTCTTGCACGTTGTTTGAAAATTCTTATTGCGGATCAGAAAAATCTTCGGCGACGTCGAGTTCTACGCGCGAAACGATAAATGCAAATAAATAAATAAATACAAATAAAATCATAAAAATATAAAATATATATTTGAAGAAAGGTTATGATTTTAGATGAATTTAGAAATTTATTTCACTGAATTCGGAGTTCGAATGAGGGAGAACGAGCATTTGGAAGTTGTCACCCGAGTTAAATGAAAAATGTACTTTTGATTTTCAACTCAACAGGAACTTGCTACAGTGCACGAACAGAAGTTGTGCACAAAAAGAAGTTGGCCGTGCCTCGCCGGCGAGGAAAAGAAAACAAAAAAAAAGAAACCAGGCCACCAGGGAGACCAAAGGGAAGCGGCTCTTACTGGCGGCGGCTCGGAAGATGACTGGAGAAGGCGACGGCGGCGAGAAAAAGCGATGGCGCGCGTGGAACAACATAAATACTTAGGAAATAGCTAATATAGTTTAAAAATTTTAGGAAAATTCACAGAAATCCCTGGTAATGTTTTAGACCTAGGAAAAATATCTCCAATCTATACTAATATTAATTTTTATTTTAAAACAAAAACTTTAACTCTGGAAATCCAAATAATTTTAATTAATTAATTTAAAAATTATTTTTTCAAATAAACTCAAAATTTGGGATGTTACAAACCTACCCCCTTAGAAAGAATCTCGACCCTGAGATTCGGAAAGACTGAGAAAAAGACTAGGAAACTATGCTCTGAGATCCTCTTCACGCTCCCAAGTTGCTTCCGACTCTAAATGGTTGCTCCATTGCAGTTTGCAAAATTTGATGGTCTTGTTTCTGGTGCAACACTCTGCTTCTTCCAAAATCTTGATTGGAAACTCTGAATATGTCAAATCCTCTTTCAAATCTAACTCTTCTAAAGACATGAGCTCTTCTGGCACTCTTAGGCACTTTTTCAACTGCCACACATGGAAAACATCATGCACATCTGACAATTGGGGAGGAAGCTTCAACTGATAGGCAACTTCTCCTTTTCTGGCTAAAACAGGAAATGGCCCAATATATCTCAGAGCAAGCTTACCACTAACTCCAAAACGACACATTCCTTTTAGAGGTGACACTTTCAAATACACATGATCTCCTAGTGCAAACTCTAACATTCTGCAGTGATTATCTGCATAACTCTTTTGTTTGGTCTGTGCTATTTTCAACTTGTCTCGGATTAAGCGAACTTGCTCTTCTGCTAGCTTCAAAACATCAGGTCCAAACACTTGACTTTCTCCTGTCTCTGACCAATACAAAGGTGTCCTGCACTTTCTGCCATATAAAGCTTCGAATGGAGACATCTGTAGACTAGACTGATAACTATTATTGTAGGAGAATTCTGCGTAAGGAAAATTTTGGTCCCAAAGGTGTCCTGCACTTTCTGCCATATAAAGCTTCTAATATTTGGTTTACTCTCTCTGTCTGGCCATCCGTTTGAGGGTGATAAGCTGTACTGAAATTTAAATTGGTGCCCAAAATCTCATGAAGCTTCTGCCAAAACCTTGAGGTAAATTGAAATACTCTATCCGATATAATCTTCTTTGGAACTCCATGTAAACACACAATCCTTGACATGTAAAGCTCTGCCAATCTATCTCCTGAATAAGTAGTCTTTACTAGTATGAAATGTGCAACTTTTGTTAAGCGATCCACTATAACCCATATTGAATCATAACCTGACTTGATCCTTGGCAATCCAGTTATAAAATCCATTCCGATTTCCTCCCATTTCCATTCAGATATCTGCAAAAGGTTGCAAAAGACCAGTAGGTCTTTGATGCTCTGCTTTAACTCTTTGACATACATCACACATAGCTACATACTCTGCAATTTCTCTTTTCATACTAGACCACCAGTATCTTTCTTTGAGATCCTGATACATTTTTGTACTTTCGGGATGGATAGAGTATCCTGCTTCATGAGCTTCCTTTAGAATCAACTCTTTTATTTCCTTTTTCTCGGGTACTAGAATTCTCTTTCCAAGCCAAAGAATTCCTTCTTTATCCTCTGAAAATCCAGGTGCTTTACCTTTCTTCATATTCTCTTTAATTTCTTTAACATATTTATCCTCTCTTTGGGCTGCCTTAATCTGTTCTTCCAAAGTAGGGTGGATTTTTAATGCAGAAAGCATTCCTTTACCATTTCCAAATTTAGTCGTTGAAATTCTTCATGAAGGGCTGGTTGACTCTCCTGAATCAACAGATTATTATGATAGCTCTTCCGACTTAATGCATCTGCTACTACATTAGCCTTCCCTGGATGATAATGTATTCCCACATCATAATCCTTTATCAACTCGAGCCATCTTCTTTGTCTCAAGTTAAGATCAGGTTGGGTGACTTCAAACTTTTATGATCTGTATATATTTCACAACAGTTGCTGATCAAATAATACCTCCACAACTTGAGCATACTGTAATGGCTAGCTCTAAATCATGAGTAGGGTAGTTTTCCTCATGCAGTCTTAATTGTCTTGATGCATAAGCTACCACTTTTCCTTCTTGCATCAACACACAACCAAGACCTTGTCTTGACGCATCACAATAAACTTGAAAGTCCTTCCTGATATCGGGTAACCGCAGAACTGGTGCAGAAGTTAACCTCTTCTTTGACACTTGAAAATTGTCCTCACAAGAATTACTCCATTCAAATTTCTTTTCTTTTTTTAACAACTGGGTGAGAGGCACGGCAATCTTGGAAAATCCTTCAATGAAAGCAGCGATAGTAACTGCTAATCCCGGAAACTCGGATTTCGATCTTGTTTTGGGTTGAGTCAATTAAGCACATCCTTAACTTTCACGGATCCACGAGATACTCATACGCAGAAATTATGTGTCCCAAGAAAGCAACTTCCTTCAACCAGAATGCACACTTGCTGAACTTGGCATACAACCGATGTTCTCTAAGTCTTTGCAAAACTATCCTTAGATGCTCTTCGTGTTCCTTCTCATTCTTGCAATAAATAAGAATGTCGTCTATGAAGACAACCACAAACTTATCCAGATACTCCATAAATACTTTATTCATTAAATTCATAAAGTATGCTGGTGCATTTGTTAGACCGAAAGACATCACCGTATACTCGTATAATCCATACCGGGTGGAGAAGGTTGTTTTTGGTATATCTTCTTGTCTAATCTTCAACTGATGATATCCTGACCAGAGATCAATCTTAGAGAAGACACTTGATCCTTTCAGTTGATCAAACAAATCATCAATCCTGGGCAAAGGATACTTATTCTTGATTGTTACTTCATTCAGAGCTCTATAATCCACACACATACGCTAGCTACCATCCTTCTTGTTTACTAGAAGCACTAGGGCTCCCCAAGGTGAAGAACTTGGTCTAATGAAACCTTTCTCCTGCAACTCTTGAATTTGCCTCTTGACTTCTGCTAAATCATTTGCTGACATCCGATAGGGTCTCTTAAAAATTGGAGCTGTACCAGGTACTAGATTTATAACAAATTCAACCTCTCGATCTGGTGGCATTACTGGCAAATCCTCAGGGAATACATCAGTGTATTCACTTGCTACAGACACATCCTCCAAACTTCTTCCTTTCAAGCTGGTTAACATACTTCCCTTCCTTGAGAATGTACTGGATTTATACCTTATCTGAATTCCATCAGACTTGGTAAGGGTAATGGCACTATTAGCACAATCTATTTGCCCTTTATACTTGGTCAACCAATCCATACCAAGTATTATATCTATGTCTTCAGAGTCTATTATAATAAGGTTCGCTAGGAACTCTACTCCATTTATATCTACGGTTGCTCTAGGGAAAACCAAATTAGTCCTCAATTCTTTCCCAGGTTATTGGACTAACATGAGGTTCTTTAGTAAACAAACACTCCAATTATTTCTTTCAACAAAAGCTTTTGTTACGAAGGAATGCGAAGCTCCAGAATCAAATAATGTTATTGCAGGAACTGAATTAACAAGAAACTTACCCAGAACTACATCTGGTGTATCCTGTGCTGCCTCTGCAGTGACATGACTTACACGCCCTTTACTGAACATCTGTGGGGTCTTGGGAGTCTGAGGGTTTCCACATCCTTGACTGGTGGTTGGAGCTCTTGCTAGTGTAGAACCAAGATTGAAGCGAACCGGGGTTATTGCTTGGCGCTTTTGGGGATAGTTATTAGCATAATGCCCCCATGTTCTTCAGTTGAAGCACTGCACTCCTGCAGCTGTGGTCTTACTCTGCTGAGGTTGAACTGCATTCCCAACTCGAGAAGCTTGAGGAATAGGACGGGGTGCAGAGATCGGTGTCCTTGGATGACTAGGCAATGGAGGCCAGCTGAATTGCTGTGGAGCGGAGCGATGACGAGAGCTACTTGCATTCTGCTGAGCTTGAAACTTTCTCTTTCTAGACTCATAAAGCTGGCACTGGACATCTTCTTGAACAAGTGCTTTATTCACCATATGTTGAAAGTAGTAGGATAATCATTGGATACCAACTGCACCTTGAGGTTGGGGTCTAATCCTTCCATAAACCTCCAAATCTTTGCAGCATCAGATGCTACATCCTCTGGTGCATACCTCAACAGTTGAACAAACTTGCTCAAATACTCAGAAACACTAAGGTTTCCCTGCTGTAGTTTGTAAAATTCCCTTCTCTTCATTTCCATGAGGCCCAAAGGTATGTGAGTGGTACGAAAAGCTTCTACAAACTCTGCCCAAACAATACTCTAAGCATCTTGGTGTGCAGCGCAGAAGTTTTCCCACCAGTTTGCAGCAACTCCCTTGAGTTGGTGGGCAGCAAACAAGACTTTTTCATATTCATTGCATTGAGCCAAATTCAACTTCCTTTCCACTTCCTTAAGCCAATCATCCACCTCCAACGGATCAGCGGATCCAGCGAAGGACGAAGGTCGGGTCCTCATGAATTCACCAAGCTTAGACTGAGGTGGTTGAACAGGTGCTTGATGAGCCTGATGAACTTGATTCTGGGCCAAGGCTTGAAGAAGCTGCAATTGCATGGCCATCATCTGCTCCAGATTCGGGGCTTGAGCTGGCGGAGGAGGAACTGGGGCAATGTTGTCATTGGGTCCCTGATTGTTGCTAACGTTGCTCCTTGTGTTCACCATCTGAAGCTCCACCAGGAAAAGCACAAGATAAGAGGGGAAAGTATAGGTAAGAAGCTGGGGCAACTAATAATATCCCAAACTAACACACAAGAACAAAGCAACACCTAGAAAACACAACTTTGAAAATTCAAATTAGTTTTAAGAATGGTTGTACCACAAGTGCACAAGGCTTGGTATAGTCCATTTATTACATCACAAAAATATAAAGCGTTCTATTATCGAAAACATCTAATAGGGGAATACTATCTAGCAACTAATCATCCTCCACGATGATGCGCTCCTCTGGATCCTCCTCTGGGTCCTCCTCTGAGTCAGCGGGGTGGCTCTGTCCACAAGTAGTGTAGTTGTTTAGAGAACGGGACCACGATCGGCTCTGGCTAAAGGCAGGTGAACTGGAACGAGAGCAATGGCATCCTCTGCTAGAACCTCCAATGTCGATGTTGGGTAGCGGACTAGGGCGTCGCACACTCTTCCTTGTAGTAAGCCTGACGCGAGGTCATGGGAGTCTGACTGGTGTAGAAGCAGGGGCTGGCAAGGTCGGTGTAGTCGCAGAAGCTCGAAGACGCTCCACCTCGGCCTCGGCAGCAATCCTTGCCCGGTCTATGACAGAGTGGGCAGACTCACTCTGTAGAATATGTGTGCGAAGAATGTCGGAATGCTCATAGCTCGAAGTGAGAAGCATCCGAAGCTGCCCTATCTCCTGCAGTGCACTGGCGTAGGTCGCCGTCATCGCCTGCGTGAGCTGAACCTGATGAGACAGACGAGGGTCATCCACCATGATCTGAAAGGGCTCCGAATGAATCTGTCCTGCTCTCGTGGTCGGGAAGAAGCTGAAGGGTGACTGGCCAAGAATATCTACATGCTTCTTGCACAAATCTGCAATCGCCAGTTGAGCTGCATCCTGAATAGCATCTGAGCGGTGGGTCCGGGGATGCTCAATCTGACATTCGAGGGAGTCGAACTTCCCCTCCTAAGCGTAAAGAAACACCTCCATAGTCCATGAATCCATGTTCATAATTCGGGTCCTCCATCCTCTGAAGATGGGCTGCTGAGTGTACTTCAAGAACTGCATTAGTTGTCGGAGAAGTCTCACGAACGCTCCTTCATTCTCACCATGAGAAAGGTAGTCCCACGAAGCTGAAGAAGACGAACCTGCCATCTACAAGTTTTGAAAAATAGGAGAGATCAGTAAAGATTTTAAAGAGTGAATGGGAAAGCAAGAACAAGATTATAAGTAAGAGAAGAGTAGAAGCAAAGAAACTTATGTTTTTGTACATAAATTTTTATTAAACATAAATCCTTAAGGCTTTGCCAAAATCTAGGGCTCGTCCTATAGTAAAGTTGGCTCTGATACCACTTCTGTGGGATCCCAGAGTAGAAACTCCTGAACCCCCTGTGTATTACAGCACTAGTCCCAGATCAATGCTAGTACATACAATTAATCATAAAATGATACATTGCCAACAACGCTTTATTACAATAATAACTGAAGTTCACACTTCTTGGACATCGCCTTATAACCGAGTTTTACAGAACCTCTTACAAAAGAAAGATAACAGCGGAAGCAAAAACAACTTCTCGAGCAAATGGCCCATCAATCTGCCACAGGCAATTGACTTGAGAAACGCGGCCTAGTCATCTACAAAGCCTTCTTCACCAGCTCCCTCGAAGTAGTGGAAATCATCTCCCTGAGCCTCATAGTCTTCTGATATAGGAGTTGGAGTGCAACAGGTGAGTACAAAATGTACTCCGCAAGTCTTGGAAAAAAATGCAGTAGATGCAGGGCTTAGCAAAGGAAAGTTATATGGTTCTTTTGCATAAAGCAGCATTTTATTTCAAACCTAACTAATTATTTTAAAAGCAATTGATGAACAAATTATTTTTAATAGTTGAAACTAGTTAATTAGTTTAGTGAAGGTTTCAACCACCAACACTAATAGAATAGGCTATATCCACCAAATTTTAGATTTTATGGGTTCCAACCACCCGCATTGGTTCCATCCACCAAGCCAAAATCCCGAGAGTTCCATCCACTTCCGAGTTTTCCAAAACATTTTATTTTTAAATTCAAAACCAAAGGTCTACCATGTGAATGTATTCCTTGCTCGCTGTCGGGACCCAGAACAACAACTCCAAGTCCCTCTGTGTAAATCGCACTATCCCAAGGAAAGCTAGTGCACACAGGGTCAACAGTAATGTATATCATGCAAAATCACCACAATTTATTATCAAAAGGAAAATACGGCCCTAAGGCCAAGTCTTACAATATAGGGCACAAGGCCAACAAGAGAAAATAAAACAGCGGAAAATAGTAAAGACAGCAAAACAGCCCATCCAGCCTCCCACAGGCGAATGACTGTAAGACGCGTCCTACTCGCTGAAGTAGTCCTCACCGTCGTAGTCGCCGTCACAGTCTGGCAACAGATTTAGCAAGGTGAGCACAAAAGTACTCCCAAGCTAAGCACACTAAGTGCTTACGCAAGTTACACCAGGAATTTTAACAGAGTAAATGCATGCATAGGGATAACAAAAGAAGGCTTAACAGTTTATTTGCGTGAAAAGCAGTACTTGAATGTTAATGCAATAACAGATAAGTATGAAAGCATGAATTTAATACAATATATGAAACAATGTTTCATCAAGTATTATCGTTAGTGTAGGCTCCGACCCACACTAACCTAACCACGGGAATCCACCCGGACAATAACCAAAACCATTACTTGCTCAAAACCAAGTTTTGTAAAACCAAGTCTAATCTGTGACAACTTTACTCAGCATGTTCATGACCGTGAACACGGCTATCCAGGATAGGTTTTTAACTCTGCAGAGGTGTACAACTTTACCCACAAGACATTTCCTCTCACTTGAGCCACGCGATAAACACACTTCCTTTGGTGTGCGGCGGAGAGTTCATGACAAAGCTGTTCCAATGATCCATAGCCAAAATAATTACGCCGCCACTACGGTTTCACCACAACTCGAATCCACGAGTTGGAGCCCCCTCTGGTGCCATGTGAGACTTCCCACAGTCTACACCACGCTCACATTCAGCCTATAGCGAAACTATATTTGGAACTTCACAAATTACTTAGCCAGGTCCGTCCCATACCGGACTTGTGGTAGTACGAAGTGACTTCGTAAAATGTTTCATGGAAACGGTCCTTAAGTTGATTTAGGCTCAACCACGTACCCACATGCACGACAATCAACCAGGTGTCACCAAACACGAGGCATGCCGGCACCCACCACCCAACCATTAGCCTAAGTCCAAAACATAAGTTTCTATTTTCATTTTTAAATAATTTTCATAAACCACCCTTGACTCACCGAAGTCAAGTCTTCATTTTCAGATCATCATTCCATGTGAAAGATTTAATCCCACCTAAAATTATACTAAGCCAGGCTAAGCATTTCTATAAAAGTTCTAGTCAATACTATGGTACTAACTAGTTTTCTGTTAGGGTGATAAGTTATATGAATTCGAGATTCAAATTGGCCATATTCAAAGGATTATGGGTATACCTAACATTTAAACTGAATTTAAATTAAATTTGAATAGAAGTACGCATGCATATACAGTAAAACAACATAAATAATTTGAAATATTAGGTTCAACATGGTCAAAGGTGTACCTTGCCTTGATCGAAGTTCTGCTGGGAATCGTCGAACTCGAACTCTCCGGAATCGTCAAAATCTAACGTAAACAGCCAATTCAAAAGAATTTCAAAAACAAAATTAAAACAAATTCAAAATTTCAAAATGATGCCAGAAATGGATAGAGCATGATTTTAGAAAAATTTAGAAATTTGAATGGATCGATTTGGAGTTAAAATGAGAAAGTTATAGCCTTCCAAAGTATTAATACAATTAAAAAGAAAATACCCAATTTCTGGAATTATTTTTAAACCCAAAAGCATTTATGACGTCAGCCCAAATTATTTTTCTAAAGAAAAATTTGGTTTATGACGTCACCTTCGAATTATAATTCCGGCTGAATTATTTTTATATTGAAAAATCGGGTTTATTGCGTCAGCCTGACGTCAACGGGGATTTTTCAGATTTTATTAAAATCGGTAGGGCTGACGTGGCAGGGGGGAGGTGACGTGGTCTCCACGTGGCTGCCACTTGGCACCACGTGGCTGCCTCGTGGCTGCCACGTCACGGCATCAAGCCGACGTGGCGATGCTGCGCGCGGGGTGGCGGCCACGCTGCGCCACCTCGGCGACGGTGGCGGGCAAGGCGGCCGGCGGTGGCGCTCGGGGCCCGATGGTCGTCAGAGCTCCGGCGAGCGGCGGCGCCGGCCGATGGGTGCAAAAGGTAGAGGGGAGCACGGGGAACGCATTTGTACCTAGCGCGGACCCCGAGGGTGACCGGATAGGAGAATCGACGGAAAAGGGCGGCGGCCGGAGAAGGGGTTCACGACGGCGGAGGAGCTCGGTGGCGCGGCTTCGGGGAGTGGTCGCTGGGGTTCGCCTGGGCACCAGTAACGTCGGGGAGGCGTCGGTGAAGCTCGGGGAGGCTCGAGGCGACAGCGATTGCTCGCCGGAGTCGTCGAAGCTGCGGAGGGGAAAATGCGCACAGTGAGGTCTTCGGGGCTTGAGCGCTGGAATTGAGTAGAGAGGGGGAGGCGGTGTGAGTTGAGGTCCTCGGGAGTGCTTTTATAGGCGGGGAGGTGGTAGCGGCGCGCATAACTCGCCGGAGAGCAACAGGCGGAAAAGATTAATGCGACGGCGTAACTGGCGCAATTAGGCGTGATTATGCCCGAAATGGACGAGGTGAAGGTGGGGGTTGAATTTGCTGTTGGCGCGGGGGAGTAAACGGGAAGGAAACCGAAGTAATTAAAGCTTTGGTTTCAACTTTAATGGCGGTAGCGGGCGGCGATCGCGCGGGGAAGAAAGGAAAGAGGGCGGGGAAGACAGACCTGACAAGTGGGGTCCATCGGTCAGCGAGAGAGAAATGGGGAAGGTGCGAGGGGGACGGTTGGATTTGCGACGGGTGGCAAGGAGGGACGATCGGGACCGCCGGTGCGATGCGAAGGGGTAAGTGAACGGGGACGGCCACGATTTCATCCGGCAACGGGGATCGAATCCAGGCCGATTGGTGCATTAAGTGGAAGGGGGCGGCTGAGATTGGGTACGGCAACAGGCGAGGGCTTGGATTGAGCCACGCGTCGGGCGGAGGAAAGAGGGGAGCGGGTGAAGCGGTAAGTGGCCGCGAGCTGCTAGGATTGATTTGGGCGGGGGAAGGGACGGTCCGATGCGTGACACGCGTCGCGCGTGGAGAGAAGGATGGCGGGATGAAGGGGTAAGTGGGATTGGACAGCTGGGAAAGAAACCGCCGGCGCGGGTTCGGCTTGATGTTCGACACTTTGCAACCGGGGAGGGGTTTTGGATTTTTAATTTCTTTTTGAATTTCAGAAATGACTTGAAGGCTTTAGAAAACTCAGAAAAATACCAAATAAATTTGAAAATTCCCAAAAAATTCAGAGAACCTCCTGGAACTAATTTAGACTTAATAAAAATATTTTTAACTCATTTTGACAATTGATTTTTACATAAACACAAATTGACTTTAAAGGGAGGCTTTTAAATCTTTATAATTTCCTGAAAATTTAAGTAATTGCATATTTGACTTTAGAAAAATGAAACACATTTATTTTGACTCTCGTAAAATGCAGCAAGTTTTAATTTGGCTTTTATAAAATAGAAATTTTTGTTTTTCTCAAATCAGGCTTGGAATAAAATCCAGGAAATCCAATAAACAATTTAATAAATGAATAAAATTTTTGGGATGTTACACTCGCCCTTGACCATGGGCATGACTATTCGAATAGTTTATTACTCTGCAAAGTTTATACAATTTTACCCACAAGAGATAAATTATCTTAATAGTCAACATGCTTCCTTTGGCATAAGACCTAGATAAAATATTACAAAGCTTTTACCTCACTCTAGTCTAGTTAGACACCACCCGCTGAGGTTTCACCGCTGAAGGATTAAATTCACCACAGTCAGAAGCCCCCTCTTGCGCCATGTGAGTACAGTAAATCCCTGTCCCTCACTATGAGTAAACCAGTAAATCTCTGGTACCTATTTTCCAATGGTGGCATCTAAACATAACTATCGTAAGTTATTTAGCTAGGTCATACCCATTTAAACTTGTGGTTGTACGAAAATGCTCAGTTTAGACAAACACAAGAGTCGGTCCTTAAGTGACTAGGGTGGAACGTACACAATTCAAGTTCTCGTGCTAGAGGAGGAAGGACGTGAGGTAGAAGAAACATATAACAAGTGGGGTCCAAGCGTCGGTGAGAGAGAGGGGAAGTGAAGGGGTACGGGCCGTCGGATTTTTATTTTTGGATTGATTTTCCAAAAACACTAGAAACAACATAAATACTTAGAAAATAGCTAATATACTCTAAAAATTCTAGAAAAATTCACAGAAATCCCTGGTAATGTTTTAGACCTAGGAAAAATATCTCCAACCTATACTAATATTAATTTTTATTTTAAAACAAAAACATTAACTCTGGAAAATCCAAATAATTTGAATTAATTAATTTAAAAATTATTTTTTCAAATAAACTCAAAATTTGGGATGTTACGTGCGCCCAAACCCACACAGCCAACAAATCTACAAAAACTATAGAAGCTAGATTTCGACGTCCTCTATAACTTTCATGTTGACCAAATCTGCAGAAAAAATCGTCTTGATGCTCTAATCTAGACGAACAGACGATCTGCTCGAATCAGCCTACGCGCAGCCAGCAATTTAACGCTAATCGATTGATTACCCCGCTAGATCACCTCTAATCTTGAGCCATAAACCCTAAATACATCTAAAACAGAGGAGAATTTAGGTAAGAAAATATACCTAGCTTGATCCCACGAGATCCCCCCTTTTCCTTCTTCCTTTTCTTCCTTTCTTTTCAGCCATGGCAGCCATAGGGAGAGAGAGAGAGCAGGGAGGGGTGGCCACAAGGGGGTGGAGGCAGCCAAGGGGTGGGAGGGTTGACTAGGGTTTGGGGGAAGAAAAGAGTGCCGCTTGGCCCCTTTTGGGCCAGCTGGCTGGCCCAAAGTGGCTAGCCCACCCCTCTAGGCAGCCTAAAACTTAAATTTTAATTAATTAATTTATTTATTTCACTTTAGACAATTTCGTCATTTTATTCTCGCCTCCCATGATCCACCGAAAAACTAAAAAACTCCGTGATTTCGTTAAATATTCCTAGGGACGCCGTAAAAACGTTCATGACATTACATCCAGGTCCGACAATGATCAATACTTAAGTGTGGTACTACTGCTCCTGTTGGGTAGTCCTAGAATTGGTTGCTACCAAATTCTTATCTTCCCTGAAGTTCATTATCTATCCAATCGACTCATCTCTCTAGAAAACCACCGTTTGCCTCTCCTTCTCTCTCTCTCTCCCCTTCTCCATTCCTCTTCATTCCAAGAGCAAATCTCCAAGGATTGAGTTGTTCTCTTCATCTCCAGCCAAAATCCGAGTCTTGGCACTCCTCCTCTGTTCCACCTGGTAATCCCCTTGGAATCCTTCTTTCCTTACCCCATTGTTGCTCTATCTTAATTTTAGGGTTTGGAACAAATGTGCATGAAATTCTTGATTTACTTGGGTAAAATTTCTTAGATACTAAGATCGGTGATGATGTTACCTGTCATTTCTTGTGGTACATTATGCCCAATCTAGGTTTAATTGCAATTGACTCAAATCCTTTGGAACTGCTCTGGTACTACCGACATGATATGCGTGGTCATACGGCTCCTATCAGAACAGTAGGAATTTCATGCATAATTATTTAAGTCCTTATCCATCTCAATTCTAATTGCTATCTTCCTTGATCTAGTGATCATGGGTTGAACTAACGCATCCAATCGCAAGAATGCTTCTCCTGATGGAGAACCTGTTGGTTGCTACTCTTCTCAAATAGGTCCTTCCTCCTCTCATCACAAGGCAGCCTCTCGTAAGTCAGCTTCTTGTAAGTCAGCTTAAGTGGCACAAGAGGATACTGACCCTGAGACTGTATCCTTCATGCATGATATGAAGCCCCATGATGGAAAGCACATAATAAGGAAAGAAGAAGAAACAAGAAAGCAAGAAGAAGAGGAAGAGGAAGCTGAGACTGAATTAGAAGAAGAGAGTTATGTACAAGAAGAGGATAACAATGATGATGATGAGGACATGGCTGAGGGAGAGGTTCCAAGAATCAACTTACTTCAAATCTCAAGTGAATAGTATGCTCAATTGAGGCATCCCAAAAAATTCAACATGCCTGCAAGTGCCATAGATCCTTGATTCTTCACTCAATTTCAAGAGGATGTGTACAATTAGATTTACAAGCATCACAAGCAATTTGTGGACCACAAGTTTGTCCATTATAGGCACCTAGGTACTTTCCCTCGCTTCATCGGTTCTTTCAATCTCTTCCATGGAGCATGGCTGCATGGCATTGTGGCATTGAAATGTGATTATCAAGAGGACATCATCTGTCAGTTCTATACCACTTTGTTTGTCTCTCATGACTTTGAGTACCTTGCCTAGATGACAGAACATCAGCGATATGAGGCAACCAAGGTGGACATTGAGCAAGCCTTGGGAATGTACTCTAGTAGGTATGAGATGGTGCCAATTTTATTACTCAAATGTGAGATTTACTCTGGGTAAGATGGCAGGCCTTCTTCCTCTTTCTAGCCATATCAACCACATCATCAATCACACTTTGTTTCCAAACAGTGGCAACTTTGATGCAATATGAGGGCACGTATGGAATATTGTTGACTACGTCATGCATGGTTATAAGTTTGATGTGGTGGATTTGATAATTAGAGAGATAGCCTCCTCAAAGAATGATTGAGTGAAGCACATATATTATTCTCCTTATATCATAGCAATCACCATGAGGAAGGCGGGATACTGGGGTGCTCAACCTTCATTTTACAAGCTTTGCAAGCCTCGTGAAGGATCTCCCATTCCAACTGTCACTCAACCTCCACCTCAACCTTAAGAAGAGCATCCACAAGACAAGCCACAAGTGAAGATCATGTTCTTATTGCTTTATCACTAATCAATCAAACCCTTTTTGAGATTCGGTACACAACTTGACACCAACACTTAATTTGCAGCTTTGAAGCAGCGTGAGTCTCCTTGAGCAACCATCGTCATCATTGTAGCCGTCTTCTCCCATTTATCACCGTCGTTGCTGTGGTGACCCCTCTGGCGTTGCCCCTCCTAACTAGATGTTCTTTTGGTATTTGATGCCAAAGGGGCAGAAAAATGGTTAAGAGTGGAAATGGGATAGGTGGTTGTTTACCTCCTATTATTATCATCATCATCTAAGTTGCTCTTTTATGTAATGAACTTTGTGAGGATAATAAGCTTTGTTTTATTGTAATTTTGGGTTGTAAGCTTTTCAAACCTCTTTGTCAAGTACTCTATGTTGGTTATACTACAATGCTTCGTTATGATAAAACTTGCATATTTAGTCTATTTATTGTGCAATGTAGTATCTCTTTACGCTTTCAACTTGAATTATCATTATTATTGTTTGATGCTTCCTCAAGTACAAGTAATAGAGGAAAATCCACCAAAATTTTCTAAAAATACAAAAGTGTACATAAAATCACTTCATGAATCTCTATGCACACATTTAATGGGAGTTTTGTCTATTTCTTGAACACTTTGCTAGCAATTAACTCTTTATCTCTTTTCAACTCATATCAACAGTTAATTGCTACCAAAAGTCAATATAAAATATGTAGCTTATTCTTGCACTAGATTTATATTCAAAAACTTTTAATTCACTTAAATTATTTAGGTTTTCATTAATTACCAAAAAAGGGGATATTGAAGCATCGAGGCTCCTAAATATGGTTTTGGTAATTAATTATGATTATGCTTAAGGTACTAATGTGTTTGTTAAGATGACTGACAAGTTTAGTCCCAGATTTGGAGAATATCATGAAGACAAATATTGAAAAGCATGCAAAGATGACTATGGGTTGACATGGCTCAAGGCAAAAGTGTAAAATGGCCTAAGGGCCTCTTTCTATATTTTACTGGCATTAACGTTTGTTGAATTAAGACTAGATTGATATGCTAGATGTTGTACTATTAAGAGGGGTTCATGACTAGTAGCTTGACGGTAATCTTGTGCCACATTGATCAATCTTACTGGATGCATTCATTTTAAATGATTTTTTCCCCTATCTGCTCTATTTTCTCTGAATCCGATATGATTGCCATTGTCACCGTGATAGTACTACTGCATTGGTACTACCGGGTTTTACATGCCGATATGTTTTTTTTAAAGATGTGATGTTTTGAAGATTTCTAGAAATGGTAGTAACACTCCTCTTTTCTAGTAGTAGCACTACGATTTGACCGCAACATATGTTCGGTACTACCGCACATATGATATGACCGTATTTATGTTAGTAGTAGCTATTTTTCGGAGAGATACATTTTTGGGAAAAATTCTCTCCTATGAAAATGGCGACATAAGTGCGGTGCCACCGCTTGATTGGTATTATGGAGGCATGTGAGTGCGGTATGACAAATTTTTGTATTAATGGCTTGTTTTTGTGCATTTAATAAGCAGTAAGTAGTCGTTGAATAGTAAGTGTGGTAGTACCGTTCACCCCATGCCAGTACTACCAGCCGATCTAATTTTTGGTGATTTTATCTCCAACGGCCACCTTGGTTAGCGAAGGCTATAAATACCTTCCCACCAGCAGAAAGGGAACTCTCTTGGACTCTAATTGAATGCACTCAAGCCTTACATCCCTCTCTTCAACTCAAATGTATTTGTTTCACCACTTGAGGTTGTCCAGGGCATTCAAGTGCATTACTTGTTTGATTTTTATGGCACTTGAAGACCGTCAACCAAGCATCATCAACTTGTTATTCTTCATGTTTGCCACCATCTACATGGCTTGAAGGAGTTGAGTATGGTGATCTCTTCAACAAGCTTGTGAAGAGACCTGGCGTGGTTGTGAAGATTGGAGCTCAGTCCTGGAGCGGAAAAGAGCTACCTCTAGTGGATTGAAGAAAGACTCAATTGCGCACAGAGCCGACTTGATTCATTCAAACTTCATAAATATGGATTAGGGAAAACCAGTAAGTCATCGAAACCATGAGAAAAAGTCGCATGTGTCTTCATGTGGTTTACTCTATTGATCTTTACTTTGCGCATTTACATTTCTAATGATAAATTGCTTAACTTGTTTATCTAGAATTGTTTCTTTCATAGACTTAGCTTATTGGTGCCATAGTGAGACTTCAAACATTTAGCTTTGAATTGTACAAAAATGAATTTTAGTTCATACTTGCTTAAAAATTGGGATTCAACCAAAAGAATTTAAAAATCTCTTATTACTTTCTCTAGTCGGTTATTCTTAATTCCACACTGGCCCCTGAAAACGACCATACCTAGAAAATAACTACTGCAATCTAACTCCCGATCGAACCGTATTTGCGGTAATACCATGGCCACAATGATAATACTACTACCACAGTAGCATCGCCGACATCTGCAGGTACAACCAACAACTTGAATTTTTAAAAATTGCAACCATATTACAAAATATTAGATTCAATTTAACTCGACCACTAATTATTCTTCACACATTGATCCAGACATATTCACGTAGACCATCGAGTGGAGGCCCGGTGAGGATGGTTTGAGTATAGCTGGTACGGGTAGGATCTACTTGTTAAATCGATGTCGCGCACGATTAATGATGACGGCGATCGATGAAGATGATGGTGAGACGACATGAAAGGAATGGAAAGGAAAGAAAAGTAGGACGTAGTAGTACCATTAGTGACTTGGAGCTAGTGTGATGGGTGGATGGATTTGATGAGACGTATCGAGGAACAAAAAGATTGGATGGTGTAGGCTGCAAGGCCGGCTAGCCGCTTTCCTTTTTACATCGCACTTTCAGTGAACGAATGAACTGCACCGCCCGCGATCACCTGAAATGATCGAGTGCCTGCGCACACTTGCTCGACCTTGAAGAAAGCTAGCTAGCTAGCTAATTAGAATCTACTAGCTAGTGATTGCTACACACACTCGCATGTGTGCGTGTGTGTGTGTGTGTGTGTGTATATATATATATATATATATATATATATATATATATATATATATATATATATATATATATATATACACACACACACATATGTATGAAGTCTTTTAGTACTCCGAAGTATATACTTTCACTTTCAATATATCACTTAAATAAATATTTTATGCTTATTTATCACTATTAGTATACTTAAATACTAATTCTAAGATACTCAATATAATTTGGTTGAAAATTTTCATTGGAATCCTTTGTTTTTCTATATACCATTTTCTATATATAAATGGAGTATATACATAAATTATGCTATAAAAAGTAGATTTTAATGAAAATTTTTCGTAGAACTTACTTTAGAGTGTCTTACAATTATTATTAGAGTATACTTAAAAGGATAAAGAGATATAATAATATTATTTAATTGGTATATAAGAAGTGGAAGTACGTACTCTCAAGAATATAGAATCATTTTCATATATATATATATATATATATATATATATACATACATATATATATGTATGTACATGTGTATATATATATATACATATATATAGTATTACTAGTTTAATGACCGTACGATTGCTACAGAAAAAAATCATATGAGCCAATACATCAAATTGATGTTGGTAGGTCTGGCTGGTACTACGCTGTCGTCTCCACCGAAAAGCCTTGTGAAGCTCTGCCCTAGGCTCCGCTTGTAAGTTTGGTTTACACTAGGTTCTCAGCTAGGCATCGGTATTGTCGTGTCGTCTATAGCTAAATTGGATTATGTTGGGGCCAACAGAGGTGGTCCTACTCGACGGTGATAAATAGGATGACCTACCGACTTGTTGCAACCTTGGACAAACTAGAATCAAGCTAGTTGTTACTGCTACATTAATTGTAAAAGAAAATTAGGAGATCAATCGACAAGCTAGAATCAAGCTAGATGTTACTGCTACATTAATTGTAAAAAAATTAGGAGATTAATTGATTGATGTGGTGAACCATGCATCGATGATCAGTACGTAAAGACATAGTTCGTACTCGATCGATCTGCATCTTATTGATTATGTTATACGATCGACAAACAAAGATTAAAGCTGGTGAAAGTGGAGGAGAACAAAGAAATAAAGGCCGGAAAGAGAAGATGCAAAGCATGCATGCATCGTAACTGTAAGTACCACCATCGATCGAATCACTCCTTCTGCTAGCTAGCTCGTACTAATTGCTAGCTATTGTTGAATTAAGATCGAGTAATATTGGATGAATAATATATCAAATATATCGTCGATCATGAGTAACTAGTTAGTGATTGATCGATCGAGTACACTGCATGGCGCTTGTCGATCTCAGACCTTCGTGGTGTGATCCGAATATAATTGATTTGTTTCTGTTTCTAACACCAATTTCTACTCCTACTTAAAGTTTATTTTGTAATCACCGTAAAATATGTCCTTATAGTTGATAGAAAGAGCAAAAATCTTATTGTAATATTTCCTTATATAATAAATTCTACCTTCGTACATCCGTAGTTTTTTCTGTAAAAATCTTTTACATTAAATACATATCTTCTGTTCTTTCAACAGTCTATTTTTATCATACATTTTATAATAAATAGTATCAGCACACTAGATTCAAAACCCTGGATGTTGCCCAGGGCCGTGCCGTGAAATTTGGAGGCCCTATACAAAGCTCTAAGTGAGGCCTAAACTAAAGTACCAAATATAGCCAAAATAATGTATGTATTGCAGAGCAAATGCGATATATCAAGAATAGTACCTTTTGAACTCTTGGTTTGCATAATCTTTACTTGAATAACATCATTCTCTTAGTGTTCTTTGAAATAAAATCTTCAATAGTATGCTCATAATTAATCTCACAACACTCGCGCTTAATTTCTCATCTGCACTTGAAAAATAACGACATGGCTTCATCAGATATTTTCCAATAGAAATTGACCTCGACTTATGACATATGTTGTCGCTTAACTGAAGGTCACCACAGTAGTGGTTTCTTTGGCTTCTTAAATTCCTACTAGTACTGGTGAGCACATCTAAAAAAAGTAGTCGATTGCAACTAATTTTTTTAGATGTGCTCACCAGTACTAGTAGGAATTTAAGAAGCCAAAGAAACCACTACTGTGGTGACCTTCAGTTAAGCAACAACATATGTCATAAGTAGCACTGTAAATATCAGATCATAATCTTCAAGGCAAACAGAATTACTACCTTTGAACCATTGTGGTCAGCACGATTATAGTAGCTTGTAACCAGAATCCTTTTCTCTTTTATGGCAATAGCAAGAAGTCCTGACATTCCAGCGAGTTGTGCCCCAATACCAAATCCAGGTAGCCTCTCCCAGTCTGCAGCTAGAAACCGCAAGCTTGGATCGCTGCAGTTTGGAGGATGTTGATGAATCCATATCTCTCTCTGCACTTGTCTGGTCAATGGATAGTTTTCTTCATCTGATCCTACAATCTTTAAAAGTTTTATTGTAATTCCAAAGTTAGATGTTTGCACATGCAACACTGAAAAAATAATTATAAATAAATTCAGGCAAGTTTCACACACCCAAGGTGGATATGGGCTGTCAAATTTAGCATTTGACCTGAAATACATTTGCTCCCCCTTTTCTGAAAAGCTTTGGTTGAATAGCTCAAGATTTCAGTTTGCAGATGGTTTTAGGAACATCAACCAAAGCACCTAGAACACTCTCCCTGAAAGATCACTGCATGCATGCACTAAACAAATTCCCCGTTGAACTCCCCTCACTAATCAAGAACAAACCACTTGCAAAAGGCACTGATCAATCCAAGAATTCAAGTGGTTGGGCTAAAAATAAGAAACACATACCAATCGTAGAGCTTCCCACTGGCAGTAGGGAGCCGAGGAGGCGGCGAGGGGCGACGAGGAGCGCGGGAGGCGAGGAGGGCGGCGGGGAGAGGAGGCGGCGGGAGGCGGCGAGGGGCGGCGGGGGCGGCGAGAGGCGAGGGCGGCGGGAGAGGCGGCGAGAGGCGAGGCGGCGGGAGGGGCGAGAGAGCGCGCGGGCGGCGGCGGCGCGAGGCGGCGGGGAGAGGAGGGGCGGCGGGAGGGGGCGAGAGGCGGCGGGGGGCGCGAGGAGGCGAGAGGCGGCGGGAGGCGAGAGAGGCGAGAGGCGCGGGAGGGGGCGAGGAGGCGGCGGGCGGCGAGAGAGGCGAGGAGGCGGCGCGGGGAGAGAGGGGTGACGGGAGGCGAGGAGGGCGCGGGGAGAGGAGGCGGCGGGAGGCGAGGAGGCGGCAGGGGCGAGATGGGCGCGGCGGCGACGAGGAGGAAGTCGAGGGCGAGGTATGGGTGCGGTCCCGAGATGGGGCGGGGTTGGGGAAGGGGTTCTGACGCTGGCCGGCTGTAGATCCGCCCTGGTTTATTTGAGGCCTTTTACATTGGGCTAACTTTTTGAGGCCACGAAAATTGGAGGCCCATGCGATCGCACGGGCCGCACGCCTATGGGCCCGGCCCTGATGTTGCCCTGAGAGGAAGCAATACCAACTCCTGGGGGGCAGCCCCAACGCGCAGCATCCACAACGTCAAGGTAGCATCCAAGTAAAAAACTCAGCCATAATTCGCGACGAATTGTGTGTCGTCCAAAGAATCGAAGCGAGCAATTAGTTCAGCGTGACTGAAGCTATTGCCTTGTCCGTTTCCGTAATGAAGCACCAAAAGACGGTTTTTACGTATACTAACTTTTAAATAAAGTATTTTTTAAAGTGAGATATATGATTATAGTATATATTATATTGATTTCATGTATATCAGCTAAAATCATACACAAGTTTCTCTTACTATATACTCTCTCTCATAAACAACCTAAAAATCATAATCAACGACCAAAACCATAAGCAGAAGCTTAAAAGAACGAGCCCAAAAGCCATTCATGAGATTAAGAAAAATGATCACCTTTCTCGATTTGAATTTGAATTTGAACGTGGCTAAGTGCTGCCCATGCAACGACCTGCGACATGTAAACTATCCAACCACTCGTTTGATGATAATACACTAACCATCGAGTGAAGGAGAACGCCCAATCCTCTAGTTTGTGGCAACACCAATCAACTAGAAAGAATAGGCGTGTAGCCTAGATAATGGTGAGACCTTCATGGGAGTAGCTAAAAGTTAAAACACAAGCGTGTATTTTAATTCATAACATCGAGCCCGAGTTACATAGATATTTACAATAGCTTATATAGCCCTTAAGACACATGAAGTAAGAAATAAACTTTTACATAACTTGAAGTAACAAAAAGAAATCCTAAAATTTCAAATTAGTTTATTTGGGATATTGTGATGCACATAGAAGTAATCCTAAAATTTCTAATTAGTTTATTTGGGATATTATCCATATGTGCTCCTCATAATAAACTTTCCAACGAGTCTAAGATCACCTCAATCGGCCTCTGTTTACAAATGATATGGACTTTTAAAACAAGGTCCTGCTAGCTGTCCCAAACCAAATCCGAGTTTGATCCAAATCTTCTTATCTTCAATTTCCTTGTTTCGCACGACTTGAATTCCATGATTAACATCAAAAGGAAGTCTTCTCAACCTTTGAAAAGTCGTGGAATAGCTACATATCATCCAAACATGTCACACAAACCACAAACTCTTCATGTCATCAATTCTCGCGCGTCACTTGGGACTGCCTACACAACATGTCTTCCAACTACCATAACTTTTTTTTGTAGAGGACTCCAAATGATGCGAGGTTTGATCCAATGGAAAGTAGACTTCATAATATTTAGAAATATCTACTTTGTTAGCAATGGAAACCATAGAATTTGTGCCAAAATCTTTATGAACTTTGTGGCTCCCTCACCCCCCTCTCTAGCCCAAATAGGTGTATATGTTCTTCATATCCTCATCATTCTCCCTCCCTTCAAAACAAGTCATCCTTGACTCGTGCTAGTTGTTGAAGCTACGATCGATGATGAAAATGATGATGACAATGATGATCACAATGATAAACACACACACATAGAAGCTAAAAAAATTACAAACTTGATGACACTAACTGATAACTGAAACTCGATTCACAATTGAGATACAACTCCATCTAATGCAAACTAACACCAACAATCCATAGAACCTAACGAGCACACAGAAGCCAACCACACTCTGCGGAGGTTGCACAAGCTGTACCCACACGATATGATTAGCCTCGATCTCGAAAATCACAACAAGGCCTTTACAATGCTCTACTTCAATCCAATCACGCCGCTAGGGTTTAGCATCACACCCCTTTGCGCCACATGGAAATCAACAACCATGTTCATCACAATGGCGAATAGGAATTGAAATATTACAAATTAATCAATCAGTCTATCCCATACTAGACATGTGGATTGCGATAAAGCTCAGATCAATGACACACAAAATTAAGTCATTAATTCTACCGGCGAGCTACCACATCCCCGAAGTGAACACGCACTTCCCCTTTTCTTGCACGATCACTGCTTTGAGTGCAAAACCGATTTTATATAACCACGCGGTGACACACCAATGTCATGACACAAATTTTAATGAGCGTGGCACCAACCACTATTTCATATCTCATTAAGTCAAATTAACAATTCACATGTGATGATAAACCCGATCGTAAAATAAGCAAGGCTAAGCATTCTAATTGTACCAACCCATGTGACAATTAGTATAGCATCACTAATAACTTGCCCAACCTATGGTGACAATGGCATCAGGGTGTTCAAAGTAACAAGGAGGGAATAACCAATTGGGGCAATAACTACCAAGTACAAGGTTTGAATAAAAATAGCAATGCCATGTAATTTAAAATAAAATAATTAAATAGTAGATTGCAAATTGGGTTCAACATGGTCAAAGATCACGACTTGTCTTAGTTATGCTCAGCGAGGTACTCTTGGTCTTCGGACGTAAATCCTGCTCCTCCGGAATCCGAATCTAACGAGAGAGAAAATGATCAAAATAAAAATATATAAAATGATAAGAAAATGAACTCCAAAAATCATGATACTAGAACCAAGAGCTAGAGCTCGATTTTAGATGAATTTAGAAAAAGAAGCGGGGTCAATCGGAGCTAGGACGGAGGAGAACGAGGCTCTCGAAAAATTAACTCTAAAGAAAATCAGAGAAAATACGAAATCGCTTTGTCTTTGTGAACCCGGTCCACGGAGCGAGTCCACGGTGGACCGGTCCACGAAGCAGTGCATGCGGGCGGTGGCCGCCAGCGGCAAGCTAGAGTGGCGTGGCCGCACCGTGGTGCGATCGTGGCTAGAGTGGCGTGGGCGCCACATGGCTCGGGTGGCGAGTTTTGGTGGCGTGCGCGACATGGCATGACACGTCGCATGCGGTGGCGATCGGTGGCGTGGCAAGCCACGTGGCTAGGGCTGATGTGGAGGTGTCGGTGCGGGCGACGGCGGCCAGGATCTGACGGTTGAGGCGTGAGCACATGGCGAGATCTGGATCGTCGATCCAGATCGAGGCGATGGCGAGGATCAGCGGTCGAACCGTCGGATCAGCGGCAGCGTGTCCAGCGCGGCGTCGCGAGTAGCGGGCCTTGCGCGCGCGCGGATGGGTGCGGTCCGTCGCGCGACCGAGGCGGGAAGCCGGGCGGGTCGGCGCGCGGGGTGTACGAGTGAAGCGACGGCGGGGTGGTCTCCGGCAACCAACGCGCACGGCGGAGGGTCCAGCGGGCAGCGGTGCGGCTTACCGACAGGAGTGAGGATGGTGGGAGTGTTGGGGACGGCGTCGGCGAAACCGTCGGCACGGTGAGGACGACGACGGGGCGGCAGCCTTGGTAAGGGCGCGACGGTAGAGGAAGCGGCGGTGCTCGGGTCGGTCGGCCTGGCAACGGCGCGAGGAGAGGAGGCAAGGGCGGTGGCGAGAGGGGCAGGCACACGAACCGATGAGGCCACACGTTTTATGCACGCACACCGAGGTGAGTCCTGGACGGAGATGGTGTGGCGTGGATCAGAGACGAAGACGGCGGGCTTGACGCATGGCGCATCGGACAGATGGGAGGAGTCCGAGAGAGGCGCGGCGCGGACGGCACGGGCGAGCGGGGTGCGGCGCTAGGGCAAGCGGCCGGGTGCGCGACACGGGCGGCACGAATGGCGCCACATGTGCGCGCGACGATCGGGCGGTGGGGCTAGCGTGGCGTTAGGGTTTGGGCAGCGCGTGCGGTGAGGCGCGCGCGGGTGCGGGAGCGGGGCGCAAGGCGGTGGTCGGATGGGCGGAGGCGGCTTTGTGCTAGGGGCCCACATCGGCGGTGGAAGGAGAAGGGAGTTGGGCGGCTTGGATCGGAGTGGGGAAAGTGGCGGCTGCGAGGATTGGTGCCACGTGGCAATGCGGGAGGAGAGATGGGCGGGCCAGCGGAGGCGGAAGATGGTTGCATGAGCGACGCGTGGAGGTGGCGGGATCAATTTGGGCTGCCAGGATTTCTTTTCTCTTTTCTTTTTCCAGAAAATTCAATAAAACAAAATAGAGCTCTAGAAAATAGCAAATAAATCCCAAAAATTCACCAAAAATACCAGAAATTTCCTTGAGACCTGAAGAATCCAAATAAAATATTTTTAGCTTATGTTAAAGTTTATTTTAATCATATTAAATTCTTTTAATTTCTAAAAATTCCAATTAAGCTTTATTAATTCCAAAAATTCCAAAAATTTATTTTTAAATTCAAGGTTTTAAAAATCCTAGAAAATCAGGATGTTACATATAACAATGCAGAAAAGAAAACTTGGATAAAAATTGTCGATTGTATTTTCTAGGATATGCTTAAAATAACTGACCTATAGATTTTTAGTAGTTAAATTAGAAACTCACGAGATTATTGCTAACACAATAATGGAGTCTAGAGATACTTTATTTTTTGAGAATATCTTTCCTATGAGAGCGATGTGAACAGTACTTCAACACAAACTGAGAATGTTCAAATCGATAATATCAAAAATGAGAATAATTAAACTTCTGAACTTTTCACCATTTCTGATGGACCAATTTATGATATCCCTGAGGAGGAGAACAATCTAGTCGCAGAAGCTCCTCGAAGGAGCAAGAGACAAAGGGTTGAGAAAATATTTGATGATGACTTTATTGTATACCTTGTGGATGATATGCCAAAGACTCTTTCGAAAACTTACGCATCTTCTAATGTTGAGTATTGGAAAGAGGCAGTCCGTAGTGAGATGAACTCTATCATAGCTAATGAGACTTGGGAGATCACCAGTCTTCCTATTGGGTGCAAACCTGTAGGATGTAAGTGGGTCTTTAAAAAGAAATTAAGGTCTGATGGAACCATTGAAAAGTACAAGATAAGACTTGTGGCCAAGGGTTACACCCAGAAAGAGGGAGAAGATTTCTTTGATACACATTCTTTTGTCGCTAGATTAACCACCATAAGAGTGCTCCTTGCGATAGCATCTTCCTATGATCTACATGTTCATCAAATAGATGTGAAGACAACTTTCCTTAATGGAGAGTTAGAGGAAGAAATCTATATGGATCAACCAGATGGTTTTGTGATTTCTGGACAGAAAAATAAGGTATGCAGATTAATAAAATCCATATATGGTTTAAAACAAGCACCTAAACAATGACACGAGAAGTTTGATAAGACTTTGACAACCGCTGGATTTATTGTGAATGAAGCTGATAAATGTATATTGTTGTGGCTACAGACCAAACAAAGAGAGAGGTGTATGGTAGTGGAGAGTTAGGTGAGCAAATGTCCTCTTGGGTCTTTCCCATGGGCTGGTCGTAATATATATGTGTTCCCTCGTAAGGAGCGTCTTTACCATCGTAACCTTACACCGAGCCTTCTTTTGAGGGCAAGCTACGTCATTTACATGGTTTATAACCTTCTCAACAGGCTAGCTGGGTTTAGGTAGGGGCCACCCCTACAATAAGAGCCTCTCATGGTGAAGCGATTCACAGGCCGAAGTTATGTTGCCGAGTCCTTTGGCCCCCTCCGTCCCCACGGCCTGTGACCCACCGTAGATAAAAGGGGTGGTAGCATAAAAACGACGCGCGTCGGTGGGGCATCGAAACCGTCTGCGGCCTCGGAGCCATCCATGGCGGTGCCACATTTGTTGGTGAGGCCATGCTGTAGAGCTGAGGGTGTCGAACGTGCTAGGAGTGGCGTCGAGGCTCCGCTTGGCGCGGGGCGGAGCAGGCCTTCCCGCGCAATGCTGTGTTAGTGAGGTGAGCCCTCGCTCAGTCCGGAGTCGAGGGTGTCGAACGTTCTAGGAGTGGCGTCGAGGCTCCGCAGCGCAGCGGGCGGGCAGGCCTTCCAGCGCAATCTTTGTGTTGGTGAGTGAGCCTCGCTCGATCCAGTCGGCCGCGAGTCTTTGAAAAGACTTGGCGATGCGCCGATCATCGCGCGGTCCCGAGGGAGAGGTACCGCGCGCCGCATGGTTGGTGCGTCGTGGGATGTCGTGATCGCGACGACCGCAAGCCCGCGTCCGTTCCCAAGACGGACGGGGCACGTGGCGAGCCAACCCGTCGTCGGTTGCCCTTCCCGGTCGTGGGGAGGCAAATCGACGAGGCTCCCGTCGGTTGCGTCCCCGATCGTGGGGAGTTGGAGGGTCTTCATAAAGTGTTATTCACCGCGCGTGGATGCATCCTCGCCTCGCGCACCTTTGTCCGGTTGCTCTTTTAGTGCTGTGTGAAATCCACACGTCTCCTGCGCCATCAACCCTCCACTTAGGAAGAAGGATGGCGAGCCATAGAGATTCTGGTCACCGACTTAGCAGCAGCGCTTCGTCGAGCCAGCACGATGTGACGCCACCACCGATAGAGGTCTCCCTGGTGGCTCGCAAGCCGTCGCAGGCCCGCAAGCGGTACAACGCCATGTAGAGCTCGCAAGGGCACTGCTCCGGGGTGCTAGGGCGGAGCCATGCTACAAAGGAGACAATCGAGGCCCTCATGCAGGAGAAGAAGATAGAGGAGCGCGTAGGAGCTCGTCTTCCTGCACGCGATGAAGTAGAACCTCACCCCAAGGAGTCGGAGGCGATTGTTTTTGCCGCATTTGTTGAGGCTGGGCTCCGAATGCCCTCAACGCTCTTCGTCGGTGAGGTCTTGGAGGCTTACGGATTGGAGTTGGCGCAGTTAACTCCGAACACGATAGTTCACTTGGCGGTGTTCGCCTGGGCGGCCCGAGTGGAAGGTGCTCATCCCCGCGCGAGTTTGTTTGCCCTTACGCATGATGCGCTGTCGGTAGAAGAAGGTGGGAGGAGGGGCACTATCCAATTTTGGTAGCATCCACTCCGCGGTGAGGTCAGGCTGCGCGAAGCTGATCCCCGCTCTGGCGACAAAGGAGAAATGGGAGCCCGGCTGGATGCGGCAGTGGTTCTACAACCGCGTGATGCCTACCAGCAACCTTCGGTGCCGGGTCAGCCAATAGCGTTTGACTGCTGTCCGAGGTTGGAGCCGCAGAGCGGCGATCGGCGGCAGTGCGGAGACTTCGCGGTGTTGCCCTCGGTTTAATATGCGCGATCTCACCGAGGAGTTCACAATGTACGGGGTGTCGCCTCTCTCCGGCCAGTGGAGGTATGAACGGGACCGGACCCGGCAGGATGAAATTCGCCCCTCAGTGTCTTCGCTGCAGCCACCCCCCGGTCGTGATAGGTACCTCGACCGTGTACTGCGTATGCATATGTAACTATTTTGTGAACGGAGCCACACCGTGTGCAATGCACTCATTGGAAAACGCGGAGCACGCCGTTGAGGCCTTCCTGGGGCTGTACACACCGAAGGAGCACGCCTGCGGCGCGGCCGAACTGCGGTGGGGTAGATAAATAGGGTGTGCGAGGTCCTAGGCCTTGCCGTACCGGAGCGCCCGGTGTCGGTGCGGAGTTCGCCCCATCGCCGTGATGGCACCGGCGAGGCAGAGGCGTCTCCCCGGCAACGGAGGGCTCGGTCCAGAGCCGCTGTCTCTAACCCGTCCACCGGCCTAGCGACAATCGCCGCTGGCCCGGACGACGTGTCGGTGGCGGGTCGAGCATGCCGGCTCGAAGTCACTGCGCCCGGCGAGGACTTAAGCGAGGTGGGCCTTGGCAGCGATGTCGTCGAGGCGAGCGGTGTCGCTGTCCGGCGGCGAGGACACCTCCGTACCCTCGTCACACGTGGTGGTTGCCACGGACCTTCCGCCTGCTCCATCTCATACAACTGGAGCGGCGGAGTGCTCATCGTCATCGCCTGCTGCGGCCGTCACGGATTTGCCGCCCACCCCAGCTGGTGCAGGTACTGGAGTGGCCGAGGGCGCGTCGCTGAATCTCCACAGCGGCGCCGTCGGTCTGGTGCCTTGCCAGCGCGGGCAATTCCATGTGGCGGGCGCGGTCGGTGGGGGCCTAGGGTCCAACCAGGAAGCCACTCCGACCGAGGAGGGAGTCATCGCTTCCCGGGCAGGGACTGAGCCGACATCTCCCCATTCCATAGTGGAAGGTGGCAAAGGTAGGCGTAATTCCTTTTCTTCCCATGACTTTGCGAAGCTGTCTCCGATTTGCTCGCTCATGCCGTCGTCGGCATCAGGAGAAGGGAAGTCGCCTGGACGAGGCCAAGGATCGAGCACCGGCAGTGCTTGTGAGGTCGGCGATGCCATTGTGCAAAACGCAGCGCGCGCGCCTGATGCTGTCGCAAGGCCCCCAAGGCTCGCCGTGTCTAACTTGATCCCGCATCTGGAGGCGCTTCGCGCCCTTGACGGAGACGCGGAGTGCGGTGACAGCAAGCTAGATCGGCAATGTGCCGTCATGCGGGGATCTTCTTGCCCTCGCCTTTGGCGCGCGAGAATGAAGGTAGCGCTGAGCGGCCATCAGCGAAACGCCCTCGACATTGGTTCTTGTGTGCATGCTAACTAGTCATGTCCTCCATTGTCGAGCCGGTTGCCATCGGCCGAACCTTTGGATGAGGCGCGCATCCCGCGGCGAAGGTCTTTGGAGGAACAACCAGCGTTGCCGACGAGGCTCACGCCACGAAGGACGGACGCATCTGTGTATTAGAGGCGGAAGTCTGCGCGGCGGCGGTGGCACAACGTGCTGGCGAAGAGGCCTAGCGTGCGCGGCGAGAGAACATCTTGGCTTGCTTGGACAAATCGGCGTCTTTGGAGTAGGAGAAAGCCCGGCTTATCATGGCCACGGAGGAGAGAGCAGGCTGCAGGAAAGCGCATCTGCGGCGGCGTGGAGGGCTATGGGGTCGTTGGAGGGCCCTCGGGACCTTTCGTCGTCGTGCGGACCTTACCCACAACACGCGGATGTGGCACGATCGTTGGCATTGATTGAGAGGGCTCGAGCACGGCGCTCGCGGTGCCAAAGCCCGATGATCGCTGCGGCCGCGGCGCACGCCTCGCCTTTGCCACGCTCACGCCCGAGGGTGTGAGCACGTGAACGAGTTGGTCGCTCTCAATCTGAGTGTCTTGACCGAGCTGGGGTATTGTCGGTGCGATCCGTACCACCATGCCGTGTCGAGCTTCTGAGCGGATCAGGGCTACCTTGGAAGAAGCGACCAAAGTCTGTTGTGGCGGACGTTACAGGAAGGTAATTTCCTTGATGGTTGGAGGAGGCTAAATCGGCTAACGGAGGCGGCCACGACCCCTAGTGTGGTCTTAGGGACTGGCGGTTGTGATATAACTTTTGCTTCTTTTTGTATGAAAGAAAGGACCGTTGCGCGAGTACTCCATAGCTGTATGCTACTTGGATTGTTGATATGACGGAGGCGGCGGCGGAGCGCTCCGTCCCCTACCCTTCAAGTGGTGGCGCGGGTGGCGCCTAGTAGAAAATGAATACGCGGCGCTCGTCCCCAACCGCCGAAGTGGTGGCGGCGGAGCTAGCACCTGGTCGAAGCGGAACGCGATGGCGCTCCGTCCCGTACCCTTGAGTGGTGGCGCCGGCGGGTGGCGCCTGGTCGAAGTAGGCGCGTGGCGCTCGTCCCCTACCCTTGAAGTGGTGGCGGCGGGTGGCGCCTGGTCAGTAGAAGCGCGGCGCCGTCCCCTATCCTTGAAGTGGTGGCGGCGGGCTGGTGCCTAGTCAAAGTAGGCGCGTGGCGCTCAGTCCCCTACCCTTGAAGTGGTGGCAGCGGCGGCGCCTGGTCGAGTAGGACGCGCAGCGCTCCGTCCCCTACCCGCCGATGTGGTGGCGGTGGGTGGCGCCTAGTCAAAATGAGCGCGCGAGCTCTCCACCTTGCGCACTCGCGAGAATGCATGGGGGCGAGCCAGCGGTGTCTTTGTATTTTCTTTGGCGCGTGCGAGGCAAAGCCCGTAGCGCTGTGTTTATACTCGAGAGTGCGGGAGAGCATCCACGTCTAGTTTGTACTCGGGCGTCGTGGGACTATCAACCTCGACTTAGTTAGGCTCGGAGGGTGCGTCAGCGTCGCCGCGGGACACCCCGTCTTGTTTATACTCGGTAGAGTGCGCGGGAAAACATCCGCGTCTTTGTTTGTACTCGGGCGTGTGCGAGACTATCAACCACGACTTAGTTAGGCTCGGAGAATACGCCAGCGCGCGTGCGGACATCGCGTCTTGTTTATACTCGGTAGAAGTGCGCGGGAAAACATCCGCGTCTTATTTATACTCCGCGAGTGCGCGCGGGAGAGCATCCACGTCTAGTTTGTACTCCGAAGTGTGCGTGGGACTATCAACCACGACTTAGTTGGGCTCGGAGGAATGCGCCAACATGCGCGCGGGACACCCATATCTTGTTTATACTCGATGAAGTACGCGAGAAAAATATCCGGCGTCTTTGTTTGTACTCTGGAGCATGCGCGGGACTATCAATCACGACTTAGTTAGGCTCCGGAGGGTATGCCAACGTGCGCGTGGGACATCCGCGTCTTGTTTATACTCAGTAGAGTGCGTAGAGAAAACATCCGCGTCTTATTTATACTCCTCAGAGTGCGCGCGGGGGCGTCCCCCTTGCGTCTTATTTATACTCCATAAAGTGCGTGCGGAGGCGGACCTCGACGCTACGTCTTATTTATACTCCGTAGAGTGCGTGCGGAGGCGGACCTCAACGCTACGTATTATTTATACTCCGTAGAGTGCGTGCGGAGGCGGACCTTGACACTACATCTTATTTATACTCCGTAGAGTGTGTGCGGAGGTGAATATCCGTGAGGTGCGTGTGCGGAGGTGAATCTCCATGAGGTGCGTGTGCGGAGGTGAATTTCCGTGCAGTGTGTGTGCGGAGGTGAATCTCCGTGCAGTGTGTGTGCGGAGGTGAGTCTCCGTGCAGTGCGTGTGCGGAGGTGAATCTCCGTGCAGTGTGTGGGAACATCGACCACATCTTTATACTCCAGAGAGTGCGCGCGGTAGTAACACCGACGCGCACGCGGAACTCCGCGTCTTGTTTATACTCAGTAGAGTGCGCAGGGAAAACATCCGCGTCTTATTTATACTCCGCAGAGTGCGCGCGGAGAGCATCCACGTCTAGTTTGTACTCCGAAGTGTGCGTGGGACTATCAACCACGACTTAGTTAGGCTCCGGAGGGTACGCCAACATGCGCGCGGGACACCCATATCTTGTTTATACTCAGTAGAGTACGCAGAAAAAATATCCGCGTCTTTGTTTGTACTCTGGAGCATGCGCGGGACTATCAATCACGACTTAGTTAGGCTCCGGAGGGTATGCCAGCGTCGCGTGGGACATCGCGTCTTGTTTATACTCGGTAGAGTGCGCAGAGAAAACATCGCGTCTTATTTATACTCCTCGAGTGCGCGCGGGGGCGTCCCCCTTGCGTCTTATTTATACTCCATAAAGTGCGTGCGGAGGCGGACCTCGACGCTACGTCTTATTTATACTCCGTAGAGTGCGTGCGGAGCGGACCTCAATGCTCGTATTATTTATACTCCGTAGAAGTGCGTGCGGGGCGGACCTTGACACTACATCTTATTTATACTCCGTAGAGTGTGTGCGGAGGTGAATATCCGTGAGGTGCGTGTGCGGAGGTGAATCTCCATGAGGTGCGTGTGCGGAGGTGAATTTCCGTGCAGTGTGTGTGCGGAGGTGAATCTCCGTGCGGTGTGTGCGGAGGTGAGTCTCCGTGCGGTGCGTGTCGGAGGTGAATCTCCGTGCGGTGTGTGAGGAACATCGACCACATCTTTATACTCCAGAGTGCGCGGTAGTAACACCGCGCGCCGCGCGAACTCCGCGTCTTGTTTATACTCAGTAGAGTGCGCAGGGAGAACATCCGTGTCTTATTTATACTCGGGAGTGCGTGCGAGGCAAGCCTCATGCGTTTTTAGTGAAGCGCGAATAGCCGTAAATAGCGAACTTTATTAAATTCCCGTTTGCTTGGGTGGCGAGTATAAAGGTTAGGGGTGACCATTGGACTCGTTGCGCGATGATGGGGTTGGAGCCTCTGCGCTTCTGGTAGCCTTTATTGGCTAAACATAGTACCTCCGCAACCTGTCGCATTCCATGTGTGGCGGGCGTCTGCCCTTCAAGGGTGGCGGGTGGTAAGCTCCCATTGGAATGCTGCCACGACGATGTCTGGTCTTCCCACTTGGACTCGGCTTGCCCGCGTATGCGCGAGCGCCATCCCGAGGCGAGGTCCCATTGGAATACTGCGGGTACACTGATCGGCCATGCATGCGCACCATTTCTGTGTGTACCAGGGATGTGTTGGGTGGCCTTGGCGCTCTCCGTCAAGAGATCTAAGGACAGCCCATCGTTCTTAAATGCAGTGCACAGGCGAGGGCCCTTGCGAGCCGGCTTTGAACTCTTGGGCGTCATTGCCTCATCGCGAAAGCGAGTTTGAATGGCGTGAATCCGTCGGGCGTGTCACCGTTGTGCGGAGGACGAGAAGGCGTTTGTGGGCTCGCTTGGCCATTTGCCCTTTGGTAGTCCGACAAGGCGCTTTTGACCGGCGGAGATGGCCTTTGTTGCGCTCATTGCTCCGTTGGGTGTGGATGCCCAAAGAAGTGAGCCAGAGCGTGATGCCCATGTCATCATGAGAACTCCTTGAATGGGGTAGAATCGAGCGTAGGCCATTGTCGTGGTGATTTCTTTAGGCACCCGAGCGGCATATGATGTTACGCCAAAGGCGCCGCATGGCCGTCGAGGTGATCTTGGCTAGCGCCACGACCTCGGCCGCGGAAAAATACTCCAGCGACCACTATAAAGCGCCGTCTCCGGGGCCGGTAGAGGTCCCTGGCGTCGATGCCCACCGTGCGGCGCCATGCGGGGAATGGGGTTGAGGCGGTCGAGAGTGCGTGAATGACCCGTCCCATCCATTGGCAGCCTTGACATCAGCGCACGAGGTCTTGGGCGTCAGCAACGGCGGTTGGCCAGTAGAAGCCCTGCCTAAATGCCTTGCCGACGAGCGACCTCGGCGCCAAATGTGAGCCGCGAGCCAGCGTGGATTTATGCGATGAGGTGTTGTCCCTCCTTGCGCGAGAGGCACCGTAGGAGCGGTGCGTGAACCCCTTTTTGTAGAGCACTCCGTCGAGCACCTGGAAAGATCTAGCGTGGCACCGTAGGCGGCGGAGCTCGACAGGGTCGTCAGGCTCGACGATGCCCTATAGGAAGGTGTAAACGGGCTCTCGCCAATCGCCCTGGTGGTGGGTGATCACGGTGGACTAGGGCGCGTCGCGGTGTCTGCCGATGGCCACCGCGTCGAGACCTCATAGAATGCTCCTTCGGGAGCGGGAGGCTGGCGGCTAGCGATTTGGCGAGATGTCCGCTTGCTCATTTTCTACTCGGAAATGGCCTTAACCGTGATGCCGAAATGCTGCTCCTTGGCTCGCCACGGCGCGGTACTTAGCGGTCGGGTCGTTGGCTTGGTATGACTTGTCCACCGCCACGCCACGGCCGTGAGTCCGTGCGGACAAGAACTTGGCGCGCGCCTGACTTTGAGCTTCACGAGGCGAAGAGTAGCGCCTCGTATTCGCGGTGTTGTTGGTGGCGGGGAATGCGGCGCGCCGAGTATAACAAGCGGTGTCACTCGGCGTAGTGACCCTCGCACCACGCCCGCCGGAGGCGCGATGAGGCTCCGTAAGTGTCGAGCATCCACACGAGTCCTCATTGCTTTGGGCATGCTAGGTCGGCGGGTGCACTCCGCGAGGAAGTCGGCAGGATTTGGGACTTGATTCTTGTCGGGAAAAAGGGGCAAGTTCGGTGCCCACTTACCAATCGTCCGTGCCCTCTTTGTTGTGCAACATCTCTGCGGGAGGAGCGAGGGCGGCACGGTGATTGGGTGGGCCAAGTAGTGTCGAGCTTTCGAGGCCATGACTAGCGCGTAAGCCAACTTCTCGAGCTCAGTGTACGCGTCTTGGCGCCTTGGAGGGCTTTGGAGGCAAGTAGGCGGGCATTGAAGAATGCCCTCCTCAAGAACAGGCGGCACGACAGATGTGGCCGAGGCGGTGAGGTAAAGTAAGAGGAGCCTCGGTGCCGAGGCGTCGAGTGGGTAGACTTGCGAGGTGCCTCTTGAGGTCGTCGAAGCGGCCCATGAAACCGTCCACGGCCAGCGCGAGGTTTTGAAAAGGTAGGCCCCTCTGCTGCCCTGGACAAAAGCAACTCAGAGGCGACCATGCGGCGGTGATCTTTGGACTTCACTTGTCGTTTTAGGCGGCTCCATGGCGAGATCGCGTCGACCTTGTCGGGGTTGGCTTGGATGCCGCGCCCGACACGAGAAGCCAAGAGCTTCCGCCCGCTGCAGAATACACACTTGTCGGGTTAACCTTGATGCACGCCTTCTGAGATTGTCAAAGGTCTCTTGGAGGTCTTGGCCGTGGCGGCGATCGCTTGGTTTTGGCGACTACGTCGTTGGCGTAAACCTCCACATTCCTCCCGGTGGGAGGTCGGCGCTAAGCGCAATGAGGTGGGTGAAGGTTGCGCCGACATTCTTGAACCGAAGGGCATTCTCACAAAGCGATATGTCCCTATCGGAGTGATGAAATTGGTCTTGTCTTAAATCATCCTTGGCCATTGTAACATCACATTTTTGAGAGGTTTTAAAGCCAGGATTTTAAAATGAATTTTTCAGAATTTTACGAAATTAATTCGAGCTTCAAATGAATTTTTAGAATTTTCAAGGATTTAATATGATTAAAATAAATATTAACATAAGCTGGAAATATTTTATTTGGATTCTACAGGTCTCAAGGAATTTTTTGGTATTTTTGGTGAATTTTTGGGATTTATTTGCTATTTTCTAGAGCTTTTAGAAGTTTATTTGAATTTCTGGAAAAGAAAAGAAATTGAAAAATCTACCCGCCGCCCGATCTCCTATCTCCTCCACGCGTCGCTCATCCAGTACCCCCGCCACCGCCGTACACCTTCCCGCCCTCACCCGCTCTCCGCCGCCCGATCCCGCCTCCCTCCACGCGTCGCGTCCCCCGCCGCCCGATCCCGCGTCGTGGCTTGATCCCGACCGTCCGCCTCGCGCCGCGCACGCAAACCATAACCCTAGCCGCGTCTGATCCGCGCCATCGGATGCGCCGCGTGGGCTGCGCGAGCCGTCCAAACGGTCCGTCCGAACCGCGGCCGTCTCGGATCAATTTGCCTCGGTTCGCGTGTTTTATCTGTGCGGCGCCTCGGTTCCGTGTCTTGCCTTCACCCCGTCGTCGCCCTGCGCCGCTCCCTCGCGCTTTCGCGCCGCCGTCCGTCGTCGCCGCCGCCCTCGCCGTCGCCGCCGTCGCGTCATCGGAGGCCCTCGCCGGTGGTCGCCATCACCCCACCGTCGCCGTCGCCGCGTCGCCGCCGGATCGCCGCTCCTCGCGCGCCCGTGAGCCCGCTCCTCCCCTCGGTCTCGCCGTATCGCGCACCGCAGCGTGCCGCGCGCGCTGCGTGCCAGCGCCGCGCGCGCTGCCGCGTCGTGCATCCGCCGCCGTCGTCCCCCGATCGCGCCATCCGCGCCGCTGATCCGGATCTGGGCCAACGGCCTAGATCGTGCCGCGCATCGCCCCTCCGCGCCGTCGGATCCCGCCGCCGCCGCCCACTCCCGCGTGCGCACTATTCCGTGCGCCGATTCCACGGTGGACCCGGTTTCCCGTGCGCCCGATCCACAGCACAGTAGCCTTTTTCATTTTTCCTGATTTATTTCCTGGTTAATTTTCCGAGAGCCCGTTCTCCTCCGTCCTAGCTCCGATTGACCCCGTTCTTTTTTCTAAATTCATCTAAAATTGAGATCTATCTGTTGGTTCTAGTTTTGTGAATTTTAGAGTTCATTTGCTTATAATTTTATGTGTTTCTTTATTTTCGATTGTTTTCTCTCTCGTTAGATTCGGATTCCGGAGGAGCAGGTTTCGCGCCCGAAGACCAGGAGTACCCCGCTGAGCATAACCAAGGCAAGTCATGTCTTTGATCATGTTGAACCCAATTTGCAATCTACTATTTATTTATTTTGTTTTAAATTACATTGCATCGCTATTTTTATTCAACGATTTGTAGTGGTAGTTATCGTCCTATTTGAGTTTATCCCTCCTTGATATTTTGGAGCGCCATGATGCCATTGTCACCATAGGTTGGGAAATTTACTAGTGATGCTAGATTATCTGTCACATGGGTTGAATGCGATTAGGCCTTAGGCGGCTTATATTCTGATTGATCTCGACACATGTTAATTATTAATTTGACTTAACGACATATGGAAGCGTGGTTGGTGCCACGTGTATTAAAATTTGTGCCACGTCATTGGTGTGGCGTTGGTTTGGTTATACAAATTGGTTTTGCTCTCGGGCGGTGATCGTGCGATAAGGGAGAGTGCGGTTGCGCCGGGCATGTGGTAGTCTCGCCGGGTAACGTTAAGGACTTAACTTTGTGCGCCATTGATCTGAGCTTAATCGTGCAAACCACATGTCTATTATGGGATGGACTGGCTGATTAATTTGTAATATTTCAATTCAATTACGCCATTATGATGAACATGGTTCTTGATTTCCATGTGGCGCAGGGGGTGTGATCACGAAACCTAGCGGGCGAGGATTGGGTTGAGGTAGAGCATTGTAAAGGCCTTGTTGTGATTTCACGAGATCGAGGCTAATCACATCGCGTGGGTACAGTTGTGCAACCTCTGCGAGTATAAAACTATTCGAATAGCGCGTCCTCGGTCATGGACATTGCTCGGGATTTCACCACGAGGTTAGTGTTTCACTTATAACTTGGTGGTTTATGTTGGGGGTGGACGGGTAGTTCCTTTGTTGGTTTAACTTGTGAATTGGTGTTCACAAGTGGTTCATGTTTATTCCTTTGATTATTCATTATTCTGTTTTGATTAACTTTAGCTTTCAAGTTATGTATTATATTTCTTTGTGAAATGCCTTTATGCAAATTAACCTTTCAGCCTTCCTTTGGTAAGCTTTGCATATTATATTGCATTCATTTGTTATAAACGACTTGCTGAGTACCAATGTACTCACGGCTTTACGCCTATGTTGCTCAGTTGAGGGAGAGGAGTACTATTAGCAGGAGGTTCGGAAGGAGAGTACTACGGCGACTTCACGGATTAGGCCGTTCTCCACTCGATAGCTTTGTGGGCTTGTCGATTGGCCGCTACGCTTTATTTTGGATTTCCGCTGATATTTTGTTAAGCCCTGCCGGCTAGAGATATTGTAAGCTTGGCCATAAGGTCGTACTTTTGAGATTTTATCGATATTCGAGTTTTCCTTTATTATTATCGCATGTATGACTGTGATGACATCTATGTTTATTTGTGTGCACTAGCGTGATCTGGACTAGTGCAGTTTACAGAGAGAGACCGAATTTGCATATTCGGGTCTCGACAGCCATGTAGATCTGGTGATAGCCGGAGTAAGCGTCCAAGAAGCTCATGAGTTCGCAGCCGGCAGTGGCGTCGACTAGTTGGTCTACGTGTGGTAGAGGGTAGTCATCCTTCGGGCACGCCTTGTTGAGGGCAGTGAAGTCGATGCACATGCGCCAGGCACCGTTAGCTTTCTTCACCAATACCGGGTTGGCCAGCCAATCTGGGTGTTGGACTTCGCGGATGACTCCAGCCTGTAGGAGCTTCGCCACCTCTACCTTAGTTGCCTGCTGCCGGTCAACGGACATGCGCCAAAGCCTTTGCCTGACCGGCTTGGCATCCTGGTGAACCGCTAGGTTGTGCTCGATGAGGGAGCGGTCCACGCCCTTAATGTCCTCCGGGGATGCCGACGCCTTAGTCTTGTGCGACGCGAGGGCCTCGCCGTGACCCATTTCCTCCTCTTCGCCGTCGATGATGTTGGTGCCATCCTTCCTGAGATCTTGAGGCTTGCTTCCGTCGTCCCCACGGACGGCGCCAACTGTTGTGGCTACAGACCAAACAGAGAGAGGTGTATGGTAGTGGAGAGTTAGGTGAGCAAATGTCCTCTTGGGTCTTTCCCAAGGACTGGTCGTAATATATATGCGTTCCCTCGTAACGAGCGTCTTTACCATCGTAACCTTACACCGAGCCTCCCTTCGAGGGCAATTTACATCATTTACATGGTTTATAATCTTCTCAGCAGCTAGTTGGGTTTATGTGGGGCCACCCCTACAACATGTATATTACCGTTATAGTGCGGGTCAAGGAGTGATCTTGTGTTTGTATGTGGATGACATACTTATATTTGGAACAAATACTATCGTAATTAATGAGTCAAATCTTTCTTATCTCGATACTTTGATGTGAAAGACATAGGAGAGCGGATGTCATTTTGAATATTAAATTGATCAAGAATAAAGATGGGATCACTTTGAGCCAATCTCATTATCTTTGAAAAATATTGAACCGCTTGACTTTGAAAATTGTAAAGTTTCTCCAACGCCTTATGATCACGAGCATTAAGCTTGAAAGAACGGGGGTTAGGACAAGATCAATTAAGATATTCATGTATTTAGCTGGTTCCATAAGACTGACATTTCATTTGCTATGAGCAAATTAAGTCGGTTTACTTCTAACCCAAGAGTTGAATCTTGGGAGGCACTTGAAAGAGTGTTGCGCTACTTGAGAGGCACAACATTTTATGGAATCTATTATCTGGATACCCATACGTATTAGAAAGTGCAGTGACTCAATTGGATCTCTTATCTTTGATGAGATCAAAACTACAAGTGGTTATGTGTTTACTTTAGTTGGTCTTTGCTTTCATGGAGGTCTTGTAAATAGACTATATTGATGAGGTCAACCATAAAAACAAAACTTGTAGCACTTGACATAACCACTGTTGAGGCTGAATGGCTAAGAGAGCTTACGATGGACTTGCCGTTGGTTGAGAAACCAATACCGGCAATCTGATGTCTTGTGATAATCAAACTGTGTTAGCCAAAGTCACAAGTACAAAGGATAATATGAAGCCCTCTAGACATGTGAAGCATAGGCTTAAATCTGTCAGAAAATTGAGAAACTCCGGAATGATAGCTGTGAACTACATTAACACTGAAAAAATTTGGCAGACCCTTTTACAAAGGGATTAGCACGGAAAGTGATTTCCGTTGCTTCTATGGACATGGGAATAAGGCCCATCTGAGTTACATCACAATGGTAACCCATACCTTCTTGATCGAAGATCCCGTGACTTAGGTAATGAAAAAACAAGTTGATGTTGTAACAAGAGAGTACCTATTCATTGTATCCATGTCCTAATAAATAAAGTACTCTCGACTGTATGGAAGGTTGGCATAAAGCCTTAATGTGTTCTGTTGATCAAATAAGGAAAAAGTATTAGCCTGTAGGATACCTAGAAAGAATACACCTACTTGAGCCTAATTGTGTGGTCGCAGTTCATGAGAACAGGGCATTCTCTAGAAAGCTCATGAGCAGATAAGGGAGCATGACCATATAACGCTCCGTTTAGACGTGGTTCATTGGTAGCCTAGTATCAGTTAATGTTTTAAGTGAAGTTTGATTACGAAAAACTGTGAATTCAAGGCATAGTCCATTCATTAGTTGCGAGAAGATGAATCTTGCTAATCTATGTGTAAGTTCAACCCGTACGAGACTTACATTATAAGACTGGTATATTAAACAACACTTCAGTACAATCTCTTTGACATCTATTTACTTCTTGCTTTGGAATTGGTGGGGGATTGTTGAAAATAGGCCCATAAATGAGGCATATTTCCTTAATTCCAAAGCATGCATGGTTAGTACCATATTGCTAAGGCAAGGTGAGAAAGATCAATTTATAAGGTGGAGTCCATACCACTCCTTGAATTATGGATGAGGATAGCATGGGGAGGACTTTGGCTAATCACACTGCAGCGCGCATACTGCGCTTGGCGTATTCGCGTATTTTCACGTGAAAATCGCGTGACTTGTGACTTGCGACACGCGATCGCGCCGTGGCATGACGCTCCACCCAACAGTCCAAGTCCACCTTATTTTTGCTTAATCATGTATCATCTCTCTTCTTTATGACTGGTAATGAGACTGCTTAATTTTCATTATTTGATTTGAATATCTCTGATTACTAGTGAATAATGGAGTTAGTTGATTCTTTTTATTTATTAGTTACCTTTGCTTAATTTTAGTTATTTGGTTTGAATATCGGTAGTTACAGTGAATAATAGAGTCGATTACTTGAGTATTATGGCATCGATTACTAGAGAGTAATTAGCACGTCTATAAAGGCTGGAGACATCCGGGTTTGGTCTGAACTCCTCCATTCCTTTCTCCTTTGTTTTCTTCCACTCTAGTGAAATTCTACTAATTGTTGAGCAGCAAACCTTGTCGACCTTTCTTCTCGGCGTACCTTTGGTAAGAGAGAGAGCGGGATCTCGAACCATTATCGCGAGAGAGAACACGCGCGAGGCGGCAATAAGATTTCTGAGCAGCGCATTTGCGCGACCACTCCTACTACATCCTACACTGCATCGAGCCTACACTGCATCACGCCTGCGCTGGTTCCTGTTCTTCATCAAGCCTAACAGTAAATCATTTGTATGTTCATACGACTTTGATACTATATTTTTCTTGCGTATATTCCGAAGTATGATGAGTAGCCTACTATTAGTACTTAGCTTTGTATCACCAGTATATTGTATTTGTCTCCTACTAAAACTTAGAATTAAAATATTGCCTACATTTCCAACACAATCATGTGCTTCCGTTCATTAAAATCCATCGGATTTCAGATTAGCCACATATTTACCGTTCAAGAGAGATCCTACGTCATAAAGATCGAGCACCTTCGTATCATTCCTTCTAGTATATATTTCATATTTTGTTTTATTTGTATTTATTTATTTATTTTTGTTTCTCGTTTTATGCGTTTCCCGACCAACAAGAAGAGACCCCAACTATAGAAGGCAAGTCTTTTCTTGAACATATTGATCTAAGTTACATTAAGTTTATTTATTGTTTAAAATTTACAGGCATTTCTATTTAACATAAGATGTTAACTTCAGTATTAAGGTTACTAGTTAATCCGATATTGTTATACCCTCATATGATGTTGATATCCATGTATTATTGTCTTCTTAGGCTACCATTGTATTAGTATTGAGATTATATTATTGTTTAATTAATTTTAGAATGATAGAGTTGCTTAGACAAACTTATCGGTCACTATAACTATATGGGTGGGAATAATGTTAATAAATCTCTAAACAATTATTTTATTAAGTGTTTGGCAATAGGTGTTGCCATTGGTTTACAAAGTAAAACAAAATGGTAAAAATTTATTTTAGACTTGGATGGATAGTAACATTGGGTTGGTGCAGTTGAGTATGAGAACTTGTATCGTGGAAGTGATGCCTAGTTAATTAAGGACCGATGCATGTGATTGTTCAAACTAAGCTCTACTGTACAACTACAAATCTAATTGGATATAATTTGGCTAATTGATTTGCAGTCGCTTAGCTTAAATTCCGCCAGATGGCTGAATGTGGGGTGTCAAATAGCGGCATTGCCACACAGCGCAAGAGGGGCTTCTGACTTAGGCAGATTGAACCCATTTAGTGGTGAAACCTACCGAGCAGATTCTAGTTGGGTTGGCATATTGTAAAGGTCTTGTCATGATCTCCCTACCACGCACCAAATGAAGTGTGATTATCCAAAGGCAATATGGGATGGTCATATCTTGTAAATAAAGCTGTACAATCTCTACAAAGTGTAAAATTATTTGAATAGCCATGCCTATGGTCAACGGTGGGCAATGTATGCTTTCACAAGGTAGATTTATGGTTTTATTTTTAAATGAGCTTTTGGGATGTCTAGGAGTGGTTAGAGCTCTCAGGTGTTCGGCAAATAGCGCTAGTCAAGTAGATAGAACCAAATTCATTGAAACTTGGTAGTTAAAGACTTAATACTAGTGTTGATAGCTAGAACCTTCACTATGAATTATCTAGTTTATTTATTATATTTACTTTGTTAAAATGATGCTTTGGAAATGTATAATGATAATTGAAATAAAATGCTGCTTTGTGCAAAAGAACCATATTATCCTTCCTTTGTTAAGCCTTGTGACGAGGATATAACAATCCTCAAATTATTATTTATCGTAAATGATATTATTCGTCATTATATTCCTTGAGTATACCCCTTATCTATAAGGAGTGATTTTATAGGTGTCGTAAGCTCTTCTCGACTACTCCTTAGTTATAAGCTCTTCTCGACTACTCCTTAGTCGTAAGTTCTTCTATGGCCACTTTATGGTTGTAAGTCATACGCAATCACTTCATGGTCATAAGTTCTCCTCTGAGCATAATGTAGTAGTGAGTTGTCCTGCGACCACTCTGTGGTCGTAAACTTTCCTACAACTAGCTTACCTTCGACTAACTTGTCTACGACAACCTGCTATATTGTGGGTTTGTCTAACAAGGTGGTTAGCATGTGTACTTATTCTCCAGAATAACTGTGCATAACTTATCTTTGATGGTAATCACCGCACGACGAGTGAGATATCACATCTCTCTAACAATAACTCCCATCGAACGATTATTATCCGAAGTGTTAAGACGTGATGAGGACATCCTTTCTGTAGATACAATTGTGCCAACTCCACAACAAACTCAACAAACTGAAACTATGATATAAGGACCAATGACTCGAGCGCGAACATGTCAACTTAATCATTAGGTGAATGCGTTCCTAAGTTTGCATACAAATGTTTCAAAGAATGGCATACTACTTAATTCTTGTGATGATTTAATTGTCTTTAGGAACCATGGTGAAGAACTACACGAGCTCAAGTGTAGAAGAGGAACCGTCAAGCGCAACCCAAGTCCTATTCACGACTTCGACTCAGATTCGGCCTTTGTAACAGCGTCCACTTCAAACAGCCATAACTTTTGATCTAGAAGGCTTCTCGGGGCCCGTGAGTACTTGTTGGAAAGCTCTTGGAGTCTACTTTCAGATGGATCTAGTCTCACCTCCAAAATCTATCCGAGCTGATCAAAAACTGTGAAACAACACACGTTACTTTTCCAATCACGAGTCAAAGTGGGCGAGGGCCTTGTAACTTAGGTTATTTGGGCTGGTCTTGTTCATGTTAGAGATATGCCCTAGAGGTAACATGGAGATGTTGTATATATCACATACTATGTTTATGATACATTACTTTGTTCCTTGGAATAGACATCATCATTATTGATCAATGAGTATGTGACTTATTCATGAGACTCTTAAATACTAAGATGTTGCTATTTCTAAATGATCCACGATCGTATATCATATGAGGAACAAATATGATTCAAAGACAAAGATCAGCATATGTATTGATTGATGATCATGTCTCATGGATCATGGTATGGTGATACCAAATCAATAATATGGACATGTATTAGTGAACATATGTTGGATAGACACGCCATGAGACAACTGCGGAGATTCCATGTGTCATCAGTTGGTCTCAAGTAGTGTTTATGTAGAGTCCTTAGACTTGAGATCATCATGGTTCCCAACATGAGTAGTAGCTTATTTTGGGACTACTAAACACTACTCCGTGGCGGTTAGTCAAAAAGTAGTCTTGGGTTTGCCATGAAACATGTAGTGAGATGTGAATGATCAAGATAGAATTTGCCCCTCCTTATGGGAGAGATATCTCTGGGCCTCGATGTAATGGATTATGAAAGTGCATGGCCATGCCAAGGTGATTGAGAGTCAATCACGAGTTTATAATCCATCACGGAATCGAGAGTGATTGAGCTATTAAGAGGATGACACAGGTCTCGCCTTGAGCTCAATCTATATCGTGAGGCAAAGGGATTCGTACATGAGAGAACATTACAGTTCAACCGATATGATTTACATATACTTTGGGGTTAATATGTCTTACTAGAGGCCGCTATTAACATGGTAACCGGAAGGCGTTTAGGTCACGACCAAGTATCGTGAACCTCTGTGGTCACGCTTAACGGGTTGGAACACTAATTCGAATATGATTCGGATATGGGCTCAATCGGATAGAGATCCGAATAGACTCTTATTGGGCCTCGGTCCACGAGGCCCACGTGAAGGTCTATATATGGAGGCGAGGGCGGAGGATTCGTCCTGGTAACATCTAGCAAAACCCTAGCCGCCACCTCGAGGCAAACCCTAGGCGCTCACGAGTGCTAGTACACTCGCGATCGGCGTTCGGCCGGGCGTGTGGATACCGGTGGGCGCTGCTCATTGCGATCTTGATCGGCGTGCGTGGAGGAGACGATCTGTTCGGGACGATCGGCTACTTCCACTACTACCTCGGCGCGCGTGATTGGATCGGTTTCCAATTCTTCTTCCCACGCTGCTGCGCGTCTAAGTGGTAACGATCCATGATCCTTCCTTAGCAAGATGTTCTTGGGTGCGCGGTAGAAAAGTTTTGTTTTACGCTTCCGTAGCCTCGCGTATTCCTTTAGTGGTATCGAGCCATCTTGCTTAGTTTGCAATCTGGATCGCGCATATGTTGATATGCGATAGTAGTAGATTGGATCTATTACGGTCTAAATCAGGTAGCACGGGTTGATGAGATCAATCGGTCATAAGGGGTTGAAATAGGTATGAGTTGATAGCATCATAAGGCCAAAAAGATTAGTTCGTGCTCCTTCTTTGATGTCTGCGCGACTTGCCCTACCGGTGGAATCACCATCGGGGCTAGCTGCGCGCAATCGATGGATCGAGCCAACGGATCGAGGTCTTGTGTTGTGGTCTCCTCAAGTATACCGATCGCGATGATCAATATGATTGATCTAATGAAAATTGAGACATTTTGAATGGCTCGGATTTGGATTGATTTGATCGGCTCGATAAGATTTTCATAGCGATTTCATAGATGCGATCTATGTAGTCTGTGAGGTTTTGGCGCTGCCACGAAACCCGTGAAGCGCTCCCCCTCGACCCCCCCGTGACGGTCAGCGGGACGCGCGTGTATCCCCCTTGTATAGCGTCTTAGGTTCACATCGTTAGGTAGAATGCGATTCTACGTCTAACTAGTTTTGCAGAGAATGATGTGAATAGTATAGCCCTATAGCTTATTTGAATGTATGAGATGTATGTGATGCATGTAACATTCATTCATGGCCTACGTGTCATGATTATTTCAGCTATTGTTAGCTGTATATATTGTATTTAACGACCTGCGTGTCGACCTTAATGCTTGAATCTATCTTTGTAATCTTCAATTTCTAGCTATTATAGGTAGTAGCCTAGTTTTGAGGTTACAAGCTTTTAAGCATGGTGGCCTAAAGGAGTGATGTGGAGGATGGAGATCGTCTACACCTACTTGGAGATGGATATCACCATTTTTGGGCCATACTACTTCACAGTTAAATGTGTTTATTTATGATGTTATCTATCTTATTCTTATGCAATGATATATGTGATATGTTGCTTTGGTAGGATGAATCTCTCTTAAAATTAGGTGTTAATGCCCTTCCATATGCTGCACCAAAAGATAATGATCACCGCATGGTAGGTCTATCAAAGTAGAGTGCCATCGGTTATCATCATCATTTGGGATAGATGTCGGACATCTACATGCAGAAGCATTTGGTTTACTTAACAAGGTTATCAAAATAGTTTTGGACCTTGGGGCATAGATTGGGGCCGAGGCATACTAATGTCACCCAAAGTAGAGTCACATAGGGATGTGATTAGCAAAGTGTTGCTTACCCATGTCACTAGTTTTCTAGCCGTGATGCCAAAGCTCACTAGGAATTAGTGAAATGAAGATCTTTACCCACTATGTAACTTAGAGGAGTTTTTGTTGCAAAACTCATAGTAGAGTCTTTTGCTAAATAGTTTAATAAAGATGAACATAAACATAGTGCTAAACTTTGCATATTCTTGTGTTGTAGATCATGTCATTCTTGCATCGATTACTTTTAATTTGCGATCTGTTCTTGAGAAAGAAAAACTCAATGGAACAAACTTTTGGATTAGTATCGCAACTTGAGAATTGTTCTCAAGCAAGAGCGCAAGGAGTATGTCCTTGAGTCTCCTTACCCCAAGACTTGCACGATAATGCTCTGTGGCTGCACGGAGAGCTTATGAGAAGCAAGCGAATAATTGCCTTGATGTGAGCTGTCTCATGCTTGCCACAATGTCCTCTGAGCTTCAGAAGCAATATGAGAACACAGATGCCTACAATATCATTGTGGGGTTACGTGGTATGTTTGAGAACCAAGCAAGGGCTGAGAGGTTCAATACTTCAAAGTCCTTATTTGCGTGCAGGCTTGTAGAAGGGAATCCCGTCAGCCCTCATGTGATTAAGATGATTGGCTACATTGAGAGTTTGCAAAAGCTTGGTTTTCCCCTTAGCCAAGAGTTGGCTCGATGTGATTCTCGATCGCTTCCCGAGCTTTGAGCCATTCATAATGAACTTTCACATGAACAACTGGACAAGACCACGGTGAGTTGCATGGGATGCTAAAATCTGCCGAGGAAAGCATGAAGAAAAGCAGCAATCATGTGATGATGATACAGAAAGGCAAAGGCAAGCCCTATGTCAAGAGAAGCGCGGTCAAAAGAAAGAAAGCTCGATGCGATCGCGAGCAGTTCTAAGGCTAAGAAAGACAAGAAGGCGATGCTCATCCGATCGATTGTTACTACTATAAGCAATCGGGACATTGGAAAAGGGCGCCCAAAGTATTTGGAGGATCTTGAGAAAAAGAAGGGAAATCGACTTCCACTCCGGTATAAATGTTATAGAGATCAATCTTGCTACTTCATCAAGCTGATTCTTGGGTATTTGATACCGGATCGGTTGCTCACATCTGCAAATCGTTGCGGGGGCTAATAAGTAGAAGTTTGAGGAGGGCGAAGTGGATCTTGGCGTTGGCAATGGAGCAAAAGTTGCTGCGGTAGCTATTGGCACCATGCCATTGTCTTTACAACCGAGATTAGTTTTGGAATTGAATAATTGTTATTGTGTTCCATCTCTTTCAAAGAACATTATTTACGCTTCATGTTTGCAAGCGAAGGTTTTGACTTTAAATCTATGGACAATGGTTGTTCTCTTTATTTCAAAGATATGTTCTATTGTCATACTCCATTGGTGAATGGGTTATACGTTCTTACTCTTGAAGGGTCACGGTCTATAACATTAATGCAAAGAGGCAACGTCCAGAATGATTTGAATCCACGTTTATTTGGCATCGCTTAGGTCACATAAATGAGAAAGCATCTGAAGCTCCATAGAGATGGTATTACGCACTCATTTGATTTTGAATCATTAGAGACATGCGAATCTTGTTTACTTGGCAAGATGACAAAGGAACCTTTCACCGGTCAAGGTGAGCGGGCAAATGACTTATTGGCACTCGTACATGCGATGTATGTGGACCAATGAGCTTAACGACCAGAGGTGGTTTTGTGACTTCATAACTTTTATCGATGACTTTAGTAGATATGGGTATATCTACACGATGAAGTATAAGTCCGAATCCTTTGAAAAGTTCAAAGAATTCCAAAATGAAGTGCAAAATCATTTAGGCAAGACAATCAAGTTTCTACGATCGATCGTGGAGGCGAGTATTTGAGCCATGAGTTTGGCAATCATCTAAAGATTGTGGAATTGTTCCACAATTGACTCATGAGAACACCTCAATGGAATGGGGTATCTGAGCGGAGAAATCGCACCTTATTAGATATGAGTACGCTCCATGATGAGCCAAAGTGATCTTCCGTTGTCTTTTTGGAAGTGCGCTCTTGAAGCGACCCGCGTTCACACTAAGCGAGGTTCCATCAAAATCAGTAGAAAAGACACCATATGAGATGTGGACGGGACAACGTCCTAGCTTGTCTTTTCTTAAGATTTGGGGATGTGAGGCTTATGTAAAACGTTTACAATCGATAAGCTCACTCCTAAATCGATAAATGTTTCTTTATCGGGTATCCTAAGGAAACAAAAGTATATTACTTTTATAATCGAGGAGAAGGCAAAGTGTTTGTCGCGCGGCATGGTGTCTTCTTAGAGAAAGAGTTTCTCTCAAGAAGGGATAGTGGGAGCACGAGTGCAACTTGAAGAAATTCAAGAAACACGATAACGTTTCAGCTCTCTGAGAACCACAGCGGGATGAACAAGCTGTTGAAGAATCTGTTGTGGACACACGGCACCACATAGGTCGAAAGGTCACGTCGTGCACTGAGAGGTACATGTTCTTGACTACTCAACAACGGGACATATTGTTGTTAGACAACGATGAGCCTAAGACCTATGAAGAAGCAATGGTGGGACGGACTACGAGAAATGGCTTGAAGCCATGAGATCCGAAATTGAATCCATGCACGGTAATCAAGTTTGGAACTTGGTTGATCCACGATGGTGTTAAAACCATTGAGTGCAAATGGGTTTTCAAGAAAAGATAGACATTGATGGAAATGTTCACATCTATAAAGCGCGATTGGTGGCCAAGGTTTCAAACAAATTCAAGGTGTTGATTATGATGAAACTTTTCGCCCGTCGCAATGCTAAAGTCTATTCGGATCATTCTAGCGATTGCTGCATATTTCGACTATGAAATATGGCAAATGGATGTCAAAACAGCTTTCCTTAATGGAAATTTGAGTGAGGATGTGTACATGACACAGCCCTCGGGTTTTGTCGATCCACAATCGAGTTGGAAAGATATGCAAGCTCCAAAGATCCTTTTATGGATTAAAGCGGGCATCTCGGAGTTGGAACATTCGTTTTGATGAAGTAATCAAAGGGTTTGGTTTCATCAAGAGCGAAGAAGAGCCTTGTGTTTACAAAAGGCTAGTGGGAGCGCACTCGTATTTACGGTCTTATATGTGGATGACATATTCTTGATCGGAAATGACATTCCTTTGCTCGAATCTGTTAAGTCTTCATTAAAAATAGTTTCTCTATGAAAGACTTAGGAGAGGCGACATATATTCAGGCATCAAGATCTATAGAGATAGATCAAAAGGCTAATTGGATTAAGCCAAGATCGTACATTGACAAGGTGTTGAAAAGGTTCAACATGCATGATTCCAAGAAAGGTTTTCTACCTATGTCACATGGTATAAATCTTAGCAAGAATCGGTGTCCTAGTACACACGATGAGCGAGGATAAAATGAATGCGATTCCATATGCTTGGCTATTGGGTCCATTATTGTGAGACCGGGCGGCAACTCCAGAATCTTACGTGTATTACGCACTAGTCCCGGATCAAAGCTAGTGCACACGATTAAGCAGACATGATACATAACCAACAACGCTTTATTACAATAATCGAAGTACAGACCTCGAAGTCTTTTATTACATATGAGGTTTTAAGACCTCACACCAAATAGAAATTACAATGAAGCAAAAGGAACTTAAGCAAGACCCATCAATCGCCACGGGCAATTGACTGGGAAAGCATAACCTAGAAATCTGGAAAGCCTCAGTCGAATCCATCCACGAAGTAGTCGTAGTCCGCCTCTTGAGCTTCAACCTCCTCTCGAGAGTTATTTTAAAGTGTAGTATGTGAGTACATAAAGTACTCCGCAAGTCTTGGGAAAGATCACGGTAGATGCGGGGGCTTAACAAAGGAAGGTTATATGGTTCTTTTGCATAAAGCGGCATTTTATGTCAAATACCATTATGTAATTTGAAAGCATCAATTTAACAAAATAATTGCAATCTGAAACTAGATACAATTTTCTAGTGAAGGTTCTAACCACCATCACTAGTAAGCAGGCTCTAACCGCCAAGGTTTAAAATTACGGTTCCATCCACCTCACTTTGGCTCCATCCGCGGGACACACACTCCAGAGAGTTCCAACCACTCCAGAGTTCCCAAAACTTTTGTTTTAGAATCAAAATCAAAGTCTACCATGTGAATGCATTCCTTGCCCGCCCTTGACCGTGGGCACGGCTATTCGAATAGTTTCATTACTCTGCAGAGTGTGTACAACTTTACCCACAAGAGATAAATTATCTTAATAGTCAACATACTTCCTTTGGCATGAGACCCAGATAAAATATCACAAAGCCTTTACCTCACTCTAGTCTAGTTAGATACCACCATTGAGGTTTCACCATTTGAAGGGTTAAATCCACGATCGAAGCCCCTCTTGCGCCATGTGAGTCTGATGAAATCCTGTCCCTCACTGTGAGTAAACCAGTAAATCCCTGGTACCCATTTTCCGATGGCGGCATCTATACTAAACTATCGTAAGTTAGTTAGCTAGGTTATACCCATTTTAACTTGTGGTTGTACGGTAATGCTCAGTCTGGACAATCACAAGCGTCGGTCCTTAATTGACTAGGGCGGAACATACACTTTACAAGATCTCGTGCTAAATCCGCACCAATCCAATCTTACCATCCGCCCCGGTCTACAACAATTTTCACGTATTAATTTATTTAAAAAGAACAGTGGCAACACCAATCGCCACTAAATTTCTCAATACAACAGACTAGTTTAAAGAATTACAATTTCCCATCCAAGGTTACAAAGATTAAATAGCATGACTAAGCATTTTACTACCATTCTAATATTTGTCAAAGATTTAATAATAATCTCAGTATTGAGACAAAGAAAATCCTAAGGTTACAAAGGTACATGGCATTCAACTGCAATTGAGGGCATAATAAGGTTGGATTAACTAATACCTTAAGACATAAGTTATCATTTTATGTAACATAGCAATGCATCTAAATTTAAAATAATAAAATGATTTTAGCAAACATAGGCACAAGATGATCAAAGGAGACTTGCCTTCTTGCGCGCTAAATGATCCCTCTTGCTGCGTCTCAACAAACTCTTCGGCGACGTCGGTTTCTACGCGCGAGACAACAAAATAAACAAATAAATAAATACAAATAAAATCACAAAACTATAAAATATATACTGCAACTTAGATTATGATTTTAGACAAATTTAGAAATTTGAATCACTGGATTCGGAGTTCGGACGACGGAGAACGAGCGGTTGGAAGTTTGAATGGATTGGAAATTCCAGAAAATGCAAAACCGAGAGAATATTCTCTGGAATCTTATTTTGGCTGATTTTTGGATATTTTGAGTGTATGACAGTGGGGTCCAGTTGTCATTGGGTACAGATTTTTATTTTAATAATTTATGACAAGTGGGTCCCGCTTGTCATTGACTAAAGTGAACAAAAATTGGCTAATAGTCCAACCGAAAGTTGCATGCCCAGGATTTGAACACACAACCTCATGCATGCATGCACTACCATGTCTCCCTTAGCCAAATGGGCATATAGTCTTTCTTAACAAAGGAGCAACAACAAATCAAATAAACAAGATTGAATATAGTTGAAGAAGGTATCATAGAGGGAGACATGGGGGCGCGCACGGGGCGCTCACGGCGACCGGCGGCGGGGCGGCGTAGGGCGGCGGGGTAGCCGGGGTGGCGGAGAGGTAGGAGGCGGAAGCCAGCCGAAAATGAGGAGGAAAAGGAAGAGAATGATGAGGGAAGGCCAATTTATAGAAAGATAAGGGAGGGGAAGAGATTTCAGTTTTGAGAAGGTTAAAGGTTGGGGAACGGCCGGGAGATTGATGAGGGTGATTAGGGCGTCCGTTTCCACGCTTTAATCGGGAGTTAAGAGGAGAAACGGATGGTAATTAAAGCTTTGTTTCGGCTCTAATGGTGGAGGAGAGAGAGAGTGGGAGGAGGAAGAAGGAGAGGTTGAAGAAACATATGACATGTGGGGTCCATGTGTAATAGAGAGAGAGGAAGTGAAGGGTACGGGCCGTCAGATTCGCGACACGTGGCAAGTGAGTAGGTGATGGCCTTTGGATGAATATGAAGGGTAAGTGACTTTGTATGGCTAGGATTAACTCGTGGAGAGAGATGGATTTAATCCGAGAACGACACGTGGCAGGCTAGGATTAAAATGATTTTTATTTTCGGAATAAAATTTCAGAAAATACTAGAAACTTTATAAATACTTAGAAAATAGCTAATATAGTCTAAACATTCCAGAAAAATCATAAAATATTCTTGGAAGCATTTTAGACTTAGGAAAAATATTTTTAATTTCAGATTTGCATTTAATATGTTTATAAAATACTTTTTGACTTTCAAAATTGATTTTTAATTCTAGAAAACTCTCAAAAATTAATTAATAAATTAGGGAAGGCTAGGAAAAATAAAATAAACTCTTTTTAGCTTTAATAAAATATTTAAAATACATTTCTTGCTTTAAATTTTAAATAAAAACTAGAAACAAAAATCCAACTAGGCTCCAGAAAATCCAAATAAACTCCAGATATTTTTAAATAATTATTTTGGAATTAGTTTTGAAGAAAGCAAATTTTTGGGATGTTACAAATCTACCCCCCTTAGAAAGAATCTCGTCCCCGAGATTCGGACGGACTGGGAAAAAGAAAGGAGAGGGAAACTCGGCTCTTAGATCTTCCTCGCGCTCCTATGTTGCTCCTGATTCTGAACCAAACTGGGATTATGCTGGTACCGAATAAACAAGAAGCTTACCAAGCTTGGTCCCCTCCGAAGCATCGTTCACGGTGATATGGTTAACTCGTCCTCTCCCTTGCGATTGCGGGGTCCTAAGAGTTTTTCCTGGAGTCTGAGATACTCCTCGTCCTTGCCTGCGGCTGAGCTCGCTGCGGTGTAGTCCCCAAATTGAAAGGTATTGAGTGATAGCTTGAGGTTTCGTGGGCACTTGCTAGCATAATGCCCCATCTCGTGACAGGAAACATTGCACTCTTGCGGTGATGTGTTGCTTTTACGAGGTTGGACTCGGTATAGAGGTGGGGTTCTTGCATCCTTGAATGGGGTCTTGATCTTGGAGTTCTTAGTGCATGCACTCTTCGTTGGAGCTTGGTTGAGCAGGTGGATTCATTCGGGTCTTGAACTGCTTGCATTATACTGCGTCTGAAAAGCCATCTTTCTCTTACGAGATTCCTGTAGTTGACATTGAGCATCTTCTTGAACAAGAGCTTTATTCACCAGATGTTGAAAAGTAGAATAATCATTAGATACCAACTGCACCTTGAGGTTGGGGTCCAAACCTCCCATAAACCTCCAAATTTTTGCAGCATCAGATGCTACATCCTCTGGTGCATACCTTGATAGTTGAATGAACTTACTCAAGTACGCGGAAACGCTAAGGTTTCCCTGCTGCAGTTGGTGAAATTCCTTCCTTTTCATTTCCATGATGCTCAAAGGTATATGAGTGGTTCGAAAAGCTTCCACAAATTCTGCCCAAACAATATTCTGAGCATCTTGGTGTGCAGCGCAAAAGTTTTCCCACGGTTCTTGCAACTCCCTTGAGTTGATGGGCAGCATACAAGACTTTTTCATTCTCATTACATTGAGCTAAATTTAACTTCCTTTCCACTTCCTTAATCCAATCATCTGCTTCCAATGGATCGGCAGATCCTGCGAAAATCGGAGGTCGAGTCCTCATGAATTCACCAAGCTTGGACTGAGGTGGTTGAACAGGTGCTTGATGAGCCTGATGAACTTGATTCTGGGCCAAGGCTTGAAGAAGCTGCAATTGCATGGCCATCATCTCCTCCATATTTGGGGCTTGAGCTGGCGGAGGCGGAATTGGGGCATTGTTGTCATTGGGTCCTTGATTGTTGCTGACGTTACTCCTTGTATTCACCATCTGAAGCGGCAACCGGGGTTAGCACGAGATAAGAGGGAAGTAGCATAGATAAGAGGTCGGGGAACAACTAAATAACATCCCAAACAAACACACAAGAGAGAAGCAAACTCCAACCAGGAGAAACTTAGCTTGAAAACAAAAATAGTTTTTAAAGATGGCTGTACTACAAGTACACAAAGGCTTGGTACAGTCCATCTAGCATACCAACAAACAATATAAATAAGCGTTCTAAACTCGTAGGACTTTACTTGGGTACTATGAACTAAAGAACTACTCCTCAATCTTCATGACGACACGGTCCTCTGGGTGCTTCTCAGACTTGATCTCTCTAACCCATCTATAGAAATTACAAAGGAAAGTGGATCCAATTACCATTCTAAAAAGTGAGTAAATAGATAGATAAGATAGAATACCCTGATGAAGGTAAGGATAGAAAGAAGAGAAAAGATGAGAAAAGCACATTATTAAATTTTATTTCATAAAATAAATTTTGAAGCTTTCTAATAACGGCCATTCCAACTAGGTTACGCCCTACAGTCAAATTGGCTCTGATACCACTTCTGTGAGACCCCGGAGCAGCAACTCCAGAATCTTCTGTGTATTACCGCACTAGTCCCAGATCAAAGCTAGTGCACCCATTAAACAGACATGATACATAACCAACAACGCTTTATTACAATAATCGAGAGTACAGACCTCAAGTCTTTTATTACATATGAGGTTTTAAGACCTCACACCAAATAGAAATTACAGTGAAGCAAAGGAACTTAAGCAAGACCCATCAATACGCCACTGCAATTGGTGGGAAAGCATAACCTAGAAATCGGAAAGCCTCAGTCGAATCCATCCACGAAGTAGTCGTAGTCCGCCTCTTGAGCTTCAACCTCCTCGAGAGTTATTTTAAAGTGTAGTATGTGAGTACATAAAGTACTCCGCAAGTCTTGGGAAAGATCACGATAGATGCGGGGCTTAACAAAGGAAGGTTATATGGTTCTTTTGCATAAAGCGACATTTTATTTCAAATACCATTATGTAATTTGAAAGCATCAATTTAACAAAAATAATTGCAATCTGAAACTAGATACAATTTTCTAGTGAAGGTTCTAACCACCATCACTAGTAAAAGTGCTCTAACCGCAAGGTTTAAAATTACGGTTCCATCCACCCTCACGGCTCCATCCGCGGGACACACACTCCAGAGTTCCAACCACTCCCGAGTTCCCAAAACTTTTGTTTTAGAATCAAAATCAAAGTCTACCATGTGAATGCATTCCTTGCCGCCTTGACCGTGGGCACGGCTATTCGAATAGTTTCATTACTCAGAGTGTGTACAACTTTACCCACAAGAGATAAATTATCTTAATAGTCAACATACTTCCTTTGGCATGAGACCCGGATAAAATATCACAAAGCCTTTACCTCACTCTAGTCTAGTTAGATACCACCCACGAGGTTTCACTGCATGAAGGGTTAAATCCACCACATCGAAGCCCCTCTTGCGCCATGTGAGTACTGAGAAATCCTGTCCCTCACTGTGAGTAAACCAATAAATCCACGGTACCCATTTTAGATGGCGGCATCTATACTAAACTATCGTAAGTTAGTTAGCTAGGTTATACCCATTTTAACTTGTGGTTGTGCGGTAATACTCGATTTGGACAATCACAAGCGCGGTCCTTAATTGACTACGGCGGAACATACACTTTACAAGATCTCGTGCTAAATCCGCACCAATCCAATCTTACCATCCGCCCCGGTCTACAACAATTTTCACGTATTAATTTATTTAAAAAGAACAGTGGCAACACCAATCGCCACTAAATTTCTCAATACAATGAGACTAGTTTAAAGAATTATAATTTCCCATCCAAGGTTACAAAGGTTAAATAGCATGACTAAGCATTTTACTACCATTCTAATATTTGTCAAAGATTTAATAATAATCTCAGTATTGAGACAAAGAAAATCCTAAGGTTACAAAGATACATGGCATTCAACTGCAATTGAGGGCATAACAAGGTTGGATTAACTAATACCTTAAGACATAAGTTATCATTTTATGTAACATAGCAATGCATCTAAATTTAAAATAATAAAATGATTTTAGCAAACATAGGCACAAGATGATCAAAGGAGACTTGCCTTCTTGCGCGCTAAATGATCCCTCTTGCTGCGTCTCGACAAACTCTTCGGCGACGTCGGTTTCTACGCGCGAGACAACAAAATAAATAAATAAATAAATACAAATAAAATCACAAAAATATAAAATATATACTGCAACTTAGATTATGATTTTAGACAAATTTAGAAATTTGAATCACTGGATTCGGAGTTCGGACGACGGAGAACAAGCGGTTGGAAGTTTGAATGGATTGGAAATTCCAGAAAATGCAAAACCGAGAGAATATTCTCTGGAATCTTATTTTTGGCTGATTTTTGGATATTTTTGAGTGTATGACGAGTGAGGTCCGGTTGTCATTGTGTACAGATTTTTATTTTAATAATTTATGACAAGTGGGTCTCGCTTGTCATTGACAAAAGTGAACAAAAATTGGCTAATAGTCCAACCGAAAATTGCATGCCCAGGATTTGAACACACAATCTCATGCATGCATGCACTACCATGTCTCCCTTAGCCAAATGGGCATATAGTCTTTCTTGACAAAGGAGCAACAACAAATCAAATAAACAAGATTGAATATAGTTGAAGAAGGTATCATAGAGGGAGACATGGGGGCGCGCACGGGGGGCGGCTCACCGGCGACCGGCGGCGGGGCGGCGTAGGGCGGCGGGGTAGCCGGGGTGGCGGGAGAGGTAGGAGGCGGAAGCCAGCCGAAAATGAGGAGGAAAAGGAAGAGAATGATGAGGAAGGCCAATTTATAGAAAATAAGGGAGGGAAGAGATTTCAGTTTTGAGAAGGTTAAAGGTTGGGGAACGGCCGGGAGATTGATGAGGGTGATTAGGGCGTCCGTTTCCACGCTTTAATCGGGAGTTAAGAGGAGGAAACGGATGGTAATTAAAGCTTTGTTTCGGCTCTAATGGTGGAGGAGAGAGAGAGTGGGAGGAGGAAGAAGGAGAGGTTGAAGAAACATATGACATGTGGGGTCCATGTGTAATAGAGAGAGAGGAAGTGAAGGGGTACGGGCCGTCAGATTCGCGACACGTGGCAAGTGAGTAGGTGATGGCCTTTGGATGAATATGAAGGGGTAAGTGACTTTGTATGGCTAGGATTAACTCGTGGAGAGAGATGGATTTAATCCGAGAACGACACGTGGCAGGCTAGGATTAAAATGATTTTTATTTTCGGAATAAAATTTCAGAAAATACTAGAAACTTTATAAATACTTAGAAAATAGCTAATATAGTCTAAAAATTCCAGAAAAATCATAAAATATTCCTGGAAGCATTTTAGACTTAGGAAAAATATTTTTAATTTCAGATTTGCATTTAATATGTTTATAAAATACTTTTTGACTTTCAAAATTGATTTTTAATTCTAGAAAACTCTCAAAAATTAATTAATAAATTAGGGAAGGCTAGGAAAAATAAAATAAACTCTTTTTAGCTTTAATAAAATATTTAAAATACATTTTCTTGCATTAAATTTTAAATAAAAACTAGAAACAAAAATCCAACTAGGCTCTAGAAAATCCAAATAAACTCCAGATATTTTTAAATAATTATTTTGGAATTAGTTTTGAAGAAAGCAAATTTTTGGGATGTTACAATTATATATGCCATGCTTTGTATCGTTAATTTGTTTAGTATGCTTTAAGTGCTACAGTAGATACGATCGAGATCAGTGAAAGTCATTGGATTGCCGTGTAAAGAACATCTTGAAGTACTTGAGAAGAACTAAAGATGTGTTCCTTGTCTATGGAGGTGAGGAAGAGCTCGTTGTAAATGGTTACACCGATGCTAGCTTCCAAACCGACAAAGATGATTTTAGATCGTGATCTGGATTTGTGTTCACTGAATGGCGGTCGCGGAAGTGGAAGAGTTCCAAGCAGCAGACGGTTCTTGATTCTACAACGTAAGCCGAGTACATAGCGCCCACGAAGCTGCCAAAGAGGCTGTTTGGATCAAGAAATTTATTTACGAGCTTGGTGTGATGGCTAGTGCCTCGGCACCCAATGGACCTCTCTTGTGACAATGGTAGGGCCATTGCAAGCCAAGGAGCCTAGATCGCACGGAGTAAGTCCAAGCACATTTCTGGCGATTTCATCTCATGCGCGAGATAGTGGAGAGAGGCGATGTGAAGATATGCAAAGTACAAACGGATTTGAACATTGCAGATCCGTTGACAAAGCCGCTTCCCGGCCAAAGCATGAGGCTCACACTAGGGCAATGGGTATTAGATACCTACATGATTGACTCTAGTGCAAGTGGGAAGCTATTAGTGATATGCCCTAGAGGCAACATGGAGATATTGTATATATCACATACTATGTTTATGATACATTACTTTGTTCCTTGGAATAGACATCATCATTATTGATCAATGAGTATGTGACTTATTCATGAGACTCTTAAATACTAAGATGTTGCTATTTCTAAATGATCACCGATCGTATATCATATGAGGAACAAATATGATTCAAAGACAAAGATCAACATATGTATTGATTGATGATCATGTCTCATGGATCATGGTATGGTGATACCAAATCAATAATATGGACATGTGTTAGTGAACATATGTTGGATAGACACTGCCATGAGACTTTGCAGAGATTCCATGTGTCATCGGATTGGTCTCAAGTAGTGTTTATGTAGAGTCCTTAGACTTGAGATCATCATGGTTCCCAACATGAGTAGTAGCTTATTTTGGGACTACTAAACACTACTCCGTGAATGGCGGGTAGTCATAAAAGTAGTCTTCGGGTTTGCCATGAAACATGTAGTGGAATGTGAATGATCAAGATAGAATTTGCCCCTCCTTATGGGAGAGATATCTCTGGGCCCCTCGATGTAATGGATTATGAAAGTGCATGGCCATGCCAAGGTGATTGAGGAGTCAATCACGAGTTTATAATCCATCACGGAATCGAGAGAGTGATTGAGCTATTAAGAGGATGACACGTGTCTCGCCTTGAGCTCAATCTATATCGTGAGGCAAAGGGATTCGTACATGAGAGAACATTACGAGTTCAAGTAGATATGATCTTTACATATACTTTGGGGTTAATATGTCTTACTAGAGGCCGCTATTAACGAGGTGACCGGAAAGGCGTTTCCGGGTCACGACCAAGTATACGTGAACCTACAGGGTCGCACGCTTAACGGGTTGGAACACTGATTCGAATATGATTCGGATATGGGCTCAATTCGGATAAAGATCCGAATAGACTCCTAATGGGCCTTGGTCCGCAAGGCCCACGTGAGGAGGTCTATATATATGGAGCGAGGGCTGAGGGTTTCGTCCTCGTAACATCTAGCAAAGCGCTAGCCGCCACCTCCCGAGCCAAACCCTAGCTGCTCACGAGTGCTAGTACACTCGCGATCGGCGTGCCCAGCCGGGCGATGTGGATACCGGTGGAGGCGCTGCTCGTTGCTGATCTTGATCGGTGTGCGTGGAGGAGACGATCTGTTCGGGACGATCGGCTACTTCCACTACTACCTCGACGCCGCGTGATTGGATCGGTTTCCAATTCTTCTTCACGCTGCGCAGGCGTCTAAGTGAAGTAACGATCCATGATCCTTCCTTAGCATGATGTTCTTGGTGTGCGCGGTAGAAAAGTTTTGTTTTCTGCTTCCGTAGCCTACGCGTATTCCTTTATTTGATACCGGATCGGTTGCTCACATTTGCAAATCGTTGCAAGGGCTAATAAGAAGTAGAAGTTTGAGGAGGAGCGAAGTGGATCTTCGCGTTGGCAATGGAGCAAAAGTTGCTTTGCGGTAGGCTGTTGGCACCATGCCATTGTCTTTACCTTCGAGATTAGTTTTGGAATTGAATAATTGTTATTGTGTTCCATCTCTTTCAAAAAACATTATTTCTGCTTCATGTTTGCAAGCAGAAGGTTATGACTTTAAATCTATGAACAATGATTGCTCTCTTTATTTCAAAGATATGTTCTATTGTCATACTCCATTGGTGAATGGGTTATACGTTCTTACTCTTGAAGGGTCACCGGTCTATAACATTAATGTAAAGAGGCAACGTCCGAATGATTTGAATCCCACGTTTATTTGGCACCGCCGCTATGTCACATAAATGAGAAACGCATGCGAAGCTCCATAGAGATGGTATTACGCACTCATTTGATTTTGAATCATTAGAGACATGCGAATCTTGTTTACTTGGCAAGATGACAAAGGCACCTTTCACCGGTCAAGGTGAGCGGGCAAATGACTTATTGGCACTCGTGACATACCGATATATGGACCAATGAGCTTAACGGCCAGAGGTGGTTTTCAGTACTTCATAACTTTTACTGATGACTTTAGTAGATATGGATATATCTACCTGATGAAGCATAAGTCCGAATCCTTTGAAAAGTTCAAAGAATTCCAAAATGAAGTGCAAAATCATTTAGGCAAGACAATCAAGTTTCTACGATCTGATCGTGGAGGCGAGTATTTGAGCCATGAGTTTGGCAATCATCTAAAGGATTGTGGAATTGTTCCACAATTGACTCCGCCAGGAACACCTCAATGGAATGGGGTATCTGAACGGAGAAATCGTACCTTATTAGATATGTTACGCTCCATGATGAGCCAAAGTGATCTTCCGTTGTCTTTTTGGGGGTATGCTCTTGAAACAACCGCGTTCACACTAAACAGGGTTCCATCAAAATCAGTAGAAAAGACACCATATGAGATGTGGACAGGACAACGTCCTAGCTTGTCTTTTCTTAAGATTTGGGGATGTGAGGCTTATGTAAAACATTTACAATCTGATAAGCTCACTCCTAAATTTGATAAATGCTTCTTTATCGGGTATCCTAAGGAAACAAAAGGATATTATTTTTATAATCAAGGAGAAGGCAAAGTGTTTGTCGACCGGCATGGTGTCTTCTTAGAGAAAGAGTTTCTCTCAAGAAGGGATAGTGGGAGCACAGTGCAACTTGAAGAAATTCAAGAAACACCTGATAACGTTTCAGCTCCTACAGAACCACAACAGGATGAACAAACTGTTGAAGAACTGTTGTGGACACACCAAAGACCACGAGGTCGAAAGGTCACGTCGTGCACCTGAGAGGTACATGTTCTTGACTACTCAACAAAGGGACATTTTGTTGTTAGACAACGATGAGCCTAAGACCTATGAAGAAGCGATGGTGGGATCAGACTCTGTGAAATGACTTGAAGCCATGAGATCCGAAATTGAATCCATGCACAGTAATCAAGTTTGGAACTTGGTTGATCCACCTGATGGTGTTAAAACCATTGAGTGCAAATGGGTTTCCAAGAAAAAGATAGACATTGATGGAAATGTTCACATCTATAAAGCGCGATTGGTGGCTAAAGGTTTCAAACAAATTCAAGGTGTTGATTATGATGAAACTTTTTCGCCCGTCGCAATGCTAAAGTCTATTCGGATCATTCTAACGATTGCTGCATATTTCGACTATGAAATATGGCAAATGGATGTCAAAACAGCTTTCCTTAATGGAAATCTGAGTGAGAATGTGTACATGACACACCCTCGGGTTTTGTCGATCCGCAATCGATTGGAAAGATATGCAAGCTCTAAAGATCCATTTATGGATTAAAGCGAGCATCTCGGAGTTGGAACATTCGTTTTGATGAAGTAATCAAAGGTTTGGTTTCATCAAGAACGAAGAAGAGCCTTGTGTTTACAAAAGGCTAGTGGGAGCGCACTCGTATTTGGTCTTATATGTGGATGACATATTACTGATCGGAAATGACATTCCTTTGCTCGAATCATTAAGTCTTCATTAAAAATAGTTTCTCTATGAAAGACTTAGGAGAGGCAGCATATATTTCGGGGCATCAAGATCTATAGAGATAGATCAAAAGGCTAATTGGATTAAGCCAAGATACGTACATTGACAAGGTGTTGAAAAGGTTCAACATGCATGATTCCAAGAAAGGTTTTCTACCTATGTCACATGGTATAAATCTTAGCAAGAATCGTGTCCTAGTACACCGATGAGCGGGATAAAATGAATGCGATTCCATATGCTTCGCTATTGGGTCCATTATATATGCCATGCTTTGTAGACGTCGGATGTTTCGTATGCTTTAAGTGCTACGAGTAGATACCATCGAGATCGGTGAAAGTCATTGGATTGTCGTAAAGAACATCTTGAAGTACTTGAGAAGAACTAAAGATGTGTTCCTTGTCTATGGAGGTGAGGAAGAGCTCGTTGTAAATGGTTACACCGATGCTAGCTTCCAAACCGACAAAGATGATTTTAGATCGCAATCTGGATTTGTGTTACTGAATGGCGGTGCGGTAAGTCGGAAGAGTTCCAAGCGTGAGACGGTTGCTTGATTCTACATGAAGCCGAGTACATAGCGACTTCAAGCCGCCAAAGAGGCCGTTGGATCAAGAAATTTATTTCGAGCTTGGTGTAATGGCTAGTGCCTCCAGCCCAATGGACCTCTCTTGTGACAATAGTGGGGCCATTGCGCAAGCCAAGGAGCCTAGATCGCACTAAGTCCAAGCACATTTTACGCGATTTCATCTCATGCGCGAGATAGTGGAGAGAGGCGATGTGAAGATATGCAAAGTACAAACGGATTTGAACATTGCAGATCCGTTGACAAAGCCGCTTCCCACCAAAGCATGAGGCTCACACTAGGCAATGGGTATTGGATACCTACATGGTTGACTCTAGTGCAAGTGGGAGACTGTTAGTGATATGCCCTAGAGGCAACATGGAGATGTTGTATATATCACATACTATGTTTATGATACATTACTTTGTTCCTTGGAATAGACATCATCATTATTGATCAATGAGTATGTGACTTATTCATGAGACTCTTAAATACTAAGATGTTGCTATTTCTAAATGATCCTCGATCGTATATCATATGAGGAACAAATATGATTCAAAGCAAAGATCAACATATGTATTGATTGATGATCATGTCTCATGGATCATGGTATGGTGATACCAAATCAATAATATGGACATGTGTTAGTGAACATATGTTGGATAGACCTGCCATGAGACACTGCGGAGATTCCATATGTCATCGATTGGTCTCAAGTAGTGTTTATGTAGAGTCCTTAGACTTGAGATCATCATGGTTCCCAACATGAGTAGTAGCTTATTTTGGGACTACTAAACACTACTCCGTGGCTCGGGTAGTCATAAAAGTAGTCTTCGGTTTGCCATGAAACATGTAGTGGGATGTGAATGATCAAGATAGAATTTGCCCTCCTTATGGGAGAGATATCTCGGGCCTCGATGTAATGGATTATGAAAGTGCATGGCCATACCAAGGTGATTGAGGAGTCAATCACGAGTTTATAATCCATCACGGAATCGAGAGAGTGATTGAGCTATTAAGAGGATGACACAGTCTCGCCTTGAGCTCAATCTATATCGTGAGGCAAAGGGATTCGTATATGAGAGAACATTACGAGTTCAACCGATATGATCTTTACATATACTTTGGGGTTAATATGTCTTACTAGAGGCGCTATTAACATGGTAACCGGAAGGTATTTCGGTCACGACCAAGTATACGTGAACTCTGTGGTCGCACGCTTAACGGGTTGGAACACTAATTCGAATATGATTCGGATATGGGCTCAATTCGGATAGAGATCGAATAGACTCCTATTGGGCCTCGGTCCACGAGGCCCACGTGAGGAGGTCTATATATGGAGGCGAGGGGCGGAGGGATTCGTCCTGTAACATCTAGCAAAACCTAGCCGCCACCTCCCGAGCCAAACCCTAGCCGCTCACGAGTGCTAGTACACTCGCGATCGGCGTTTCACCGGGACGTGTGGATACCGGTGGGAGGCTGCTCGTTGCGATCTTGATCGGCGTGCGTGGAGAGGCGATCTGTTCGGGACGATCGGCTACTTCCACTACTACCTCGGCGCGTGATTGGATCGGTTTCAATTTTTCTTCCGCTGTTGGCGTCTAAGTGGTAACGATCCATGATCCTTCCTTAGCATGATGTTCTTGGGTGCGCGGTAGAAAGTTTTGTTTTTCGCTTGTAGCCTCTGGCGTATTCCTTTAGTTCACGTGAACAGTACCATGACCGTGTGAATAGTACCCATGATTAGTCCCACCCCTCTTCTTTAGATAAGTGTAGCCTCCCCCATCCCTATTTAAGGAGGTCACACCCTTTAGTTTTCTTTGAGTTTTTCTTAAGAGTTTATTCTACTTAGCAGTCTCACCGCACGTCCGGTTGAGGAACCCCAACTTGTGAACTCAATATTTATTTGCAATATAGTTCAGATTGCATCTTTTACTCTCTTGCTTGTGTTGTCGATTCGCTTGCAGGAGATAACCTTCTTGGCAAGGTCAACCGCGTCAACACGGTTGATAACCATCGGAGCAGTGGTGTAGTGATTGCGAGGGGATCGATATGTTTTGGTCGGAGCCTTTGGATCATCAACATCGAAATCTCCACAATCGACTTATCAGTACCTCTCGGAAGATCGGGCCATCGTCACATTAAGACGTCTCTTGGCATGGAACAACTATTGCTACTTCACAGGCTATATAAAGGTTGGCGTCAGGGAGAAGAAGGGAGATCCGAGAGGGAGCAAGACATTCTGCATTACTTTCCCAGTTGTAATTAGTTCATTGAGCAAAAGCCACATAGGAGTAGGGTTGTTATTCTCCCAAGAGAAGGCCCGAACCTGTATAAAAATCCCTATGTCTCTTCTTTGTGTGATAGTAGCAGGTCTTCAAGAGTTCCCCAAATCTAAATAATCATACATAAGATCAGGATTAAAACACCGACACCATGCATATAATTGCATTTTTCAAAGACTTTGGAGTATTCTACGTACTCACCTTTCAATCTACAAAAACATCTCAAAGAAATATGAAGATGCAGAAGAAGACTACAACTATTTCGTGTGTAGCTTCGATGAAGGCTTTTTGGAGGGCTATGTTGTGCTTTCCCTGTCAATTGCCTATGATGAATTGATAGGTCGTCCTTTGGAATTTATTTTCTTTTGCTTCCGCTTTGAGTTCTGTATTTCAGTGAGGTTTTGTAGCCTCTTTAGTACTAAGTGGCTTTAATGTCAGTACTCTATTATTGTAACATATCATCTTTGGTTATGTAATTATCATTATTTGACTATCTACACTAGCTTTAATCTGAAACTAGTGTAGTAATACATAGAGGGTTTGGATTCAGAAATCTGGTCCTAACAATGTTTTGGCTTATGCCATTAGATGATTGAGCATTTTTTCAGGAGGTCATTTGCACTGACTCAGACTTTACTAGGGTTATGAACTACTACAAACCCATATTTATTCGTCTGCTTTGTTGATAGTTGTATGTTTGAACCTAGTGGTAATTTGCTTAATTTGGCTTTGCGAGAATCATTTTGATAAGATTGTTCTAATCTTTCTTGTTGAAAATTAGTTCGATGGACTTTCGATGTATAAGATCTGATGACAAAGACTTACTTTGAGAAGATTTGATATTCGGCTACAAGAGCGATTTTGTCTCAAGGTAGAGATGGCTCTGATACTACTTGTTATAAAACGCAAAGTAGAAATAGAAGATCAAAAGAATGGGTGACACTGAATTAACATGAAAAACCCTTGCGAAGAAAATATGGGCATACGATGGCGAATTTACTATATGAGATATTATAAGTATGAGAAACTTTGGCATAACTAACTGTGGGATTACAGGGTACATATATAAGCTATAAAACAAGAGTCCTAAGAGATTACAAAACCCAAACAAGATTGGTGTAGTGTCCACTTAGATAGATATATAAATGTGTATCATATTTTAACTTTAACAATCTTCACCTTGAGACGAATTTGGATCATACACTATGGCCCTATTCTTTTCAACATATAACTTATGCTTCCTCCAAACAAATAAATGGGACAACTTCTCTGTCGCCTTTCCGAAGAGGTTTATCGGGATCTTTTTCGAAGCAGTTTATCGGTATTCTATTTATTCATACAAATGATAACATTAGGGCAAAACACTATGAGTCATAGCTGAAAAGAACGCTCCCTTTAATAATATGTGTAGATTCAAGGGAACGGAATTGTACTATAAAATGATTGTGTGAGTACGTGGTTGATGGATGACGGTTGGTCGGTCATTCTTTCTTCTTTTAATTTCCATCCATCCATCTTGTGATTGACGTCCTGATCAAGCGTGACTAAAACTGTGACTGTACCAGCTAATTGATTAAGCTGATGATGGGCAGACAGACAGTCGGTCAGTCAGTAGGACGTAACACTTATCTAGCAATCCTAGCGAATTGGTCTTTTGATTTGTGCACCAAACTTCATCAAACTGATGATATAACTCATACTATAGTCATTTTCTTTTTCAAATTTAACTCTCAAATATCTATTTTTATAAATCTAACCTTTTCGTAAGCTTAGTAGCCACAGCAGACAACACGTATTGTTTACCACACTATAGTAGCTCGGTAGGTCTTTTGAGCCACTAGACATAGCCATGTGCACATAATAAATGCATATGATTAATTAGCATTAATTAATTATTATTATTAGCACTATTTAATGTTAATTAATCATAATTAACACCAATTAAACACTGCACTGCATAATTAGCACTAATTTATGCTTGCTTTGTGGCGGTCGGCGTACTGTCGAGCTCAATAGGTCCACGAGAGATAGCTAGATTTGTAAAACGGATATCCAAAAATCAAATTTGAAAAAGAAAAATATTACAGCGCCATTTACGTGAACGGTTCAAACTTCACTTTTCAGGTGAGCAAATATTGCTCTACTTCTTGTTGTCAATGCGCGCGCGTATACAATATACTCTATCGCTATATACGTACGTACGTTAGTATATTTCTTTATGCAACTAGCTGGGCTGATCTCTGCTATGACTGAAGAATGCAATTCAATTCAATTCAATTATTAGTATTTGGTTTAATTTCCCACAAGCTCTAGCCAGCTACTCCAGATGTGAATTAATGATGTTGAAACATTTTTTTTTGAGAGAGCGCATGTGAATGTCAAGTTTATAATTTTTTTTCAGTTGGGCCACGTGATATGAGGAAGCATGAGATTTTAGTCCTAGGCCAGCACGGCCCATGTATCACTGTCCCTGTCTTTGGTTGTAGCCAGCCCACGAACGATCCACATGGCCAGGCTGGCCGAGAGATCGGAGAGGAGGAGAAGCCGAAGGAGAGAGAGAGAGAGAGAGCGGTAGACTTTGGTGAGTAGTACCTGCAATGTCTTTCTCCTGGTTGATCTGCTACACTTTTTTCTTGTGGAGTTCTGCTGCTTGCTTGCATTAGAATTTAGATCATGAAAGCGGTAGACTTTGGTGCATTACAAAGAACAGCATCGAACTTTATACTCAGTAGCTACAATAGTCTGATATCTTGTTTTCTTTTCTTCAACGCCTGAGGTATGTAACTTTGCTCTTTACTGATCATTGACTGATCTGCATGCCTTTGTGGGACCATAATGTTTCTTATGTTGCGGTCTTTTCCCCTTGTCAATGCACTAGAAAACTTGATGTTGGTAAATTTGCAGGAAGGCATAGATGGGTAGAGTGTGGAGTATGTTGGAAATTCTGGTTCGGCTCTGCAGTTTCCAATAGCATTTAGTTTGCATGCATGCATCAGTTTCTAGTAATGTAATGCATCAGTTACTAGCAGCATTAGTTAGCAGTTTCTAGCAGCTTTACTCAGCAGTTACTAGCAGCATTAGTCAGCAGTTTATACCAGCATGTAATACTGCATGTAATACTTCAGTTTTTAGTTGTTGTGCATTATAAAAGGAGAGGAAAAAGCTGCAGTCCGTAGCACCCCGTGCAGCACCAAAAACTTCTTGTGTTCATCCTATTCCTTGCTGTTTGCTGTCTGGTAGTGTGTTGGTTGCTTGTCTCTATTGTCTCCAGCAAGAGGAAGCTGGAGGTGGAGACATCAATTGGTATCAGAGCCCGTTACCGCACCTGGACGAGGGATCGCGCGATCGAGTCGGCACTCATGGATCACCGTCGTCGATCGTCGTCACCACCACGAAGAGTTCGTGGCGGACTCCCGACGGAGGCACAAGTCGGGCGACGGCGCTCCGCGCGCGGCGTGGTTATCCACCGTGTCGTGAAGGAGATGGGTGGCGGCTCGTGCAGGCGCCGACCAAGACCAACTACTACAGCTGGGCGGCGCTCATGCGCGTCATGCTGCAGGCACGGGGCCTGTGGGAGGCGGTGAGCGTCGGGACCCAGGACTTCACCGAGGACAGGATGGCACTGGAGGCCATCTCGGCGGTTCGGCGAGAGATGGTGGGCTCCATTGCGACCAAGGAAGCGGCCAAGATTGTGTGGGGCGCCATCAAGACAATGCACGCGTCGGCGAGCGTGCGCGAGGCGAAGGCCAACACCCTCCGCCGAGTTCGACTCCCTCAAGTTTCGGGATGGCGAGACGGTGGATGAGTTCGGCATACGTCTCAACGGGATTGCGCATCAACTTGCGGTGCGCGGCACCGAGGAGGAACTTGTCCGTAAGTTCTTGCAGTCGTTCCACAAAGGTACTCGCAAATTGTCATGTCGTCGAGACTCTTCTCGACTTGAGTGAGGTCTCGGTCGAGAGTTGATCGGGCGGCTTAAGGCGGCGGAGCGTCATGATCTCGGCGGTGGAGCGGCGGCTCCATCGCCAAGCTGAACTCGACGGAGGATCGGCCCGACGCGTGCGTGGCGTCACGGTGCGGCTCTCGGCGAGGCTCATCGGACCACGGCAAGGGCCGTCGTCGTCGAGCCGAAGAAGGGTGGCGGTCGAGGACGGCAGGATGGCGAGCCGTGGAGGTTCTAGGCCTCCCAAGGCTGCACAGGCAGCGGCAATGGCGGGAGCACCATCGCGGCGATCAATGCCGTATTGTGGCAAGGCGGGCCATTGGGCCCGTGAATGCCGCAAGAAGAAGCGAGACGAGCAGGCCCATGCAACCCGGTGGAGGAGGCCGAACCCACATTATTGGTGGCCATGGCGTCGGTCAACGCCACACCTTTCACTCCACCACGCGCTGCAAATCCGGTGCACTGCGACTCCCACACCCATCCACCTCGGGAGGACAAGCTCTTCGTCCGGCTCGGGAGAAGGGTGACAACACCGCCGCGATGGATCCTCGACACCGGGCAACCAACCACATGACGGGCGTGAGATCTGTCTTCTCCGACCTTGACAAGGGGATCCGAGGCACCGTCCGATCGGAGCGGCTCGATGCGTCAACATTGAAGGGCGAGGACCGTACTCTTCAAGTGCAGAGCGGTGAGCATCGAGAGCTCACGGTGTCTACCATATCCCAGTGGCGGCGAACATCATCACCGGGCCAACTCGATGAGGATCGCTTCAAGATCCGTGATCGAAGAGGGCGTCTTGAGGATCAGGACGGCGGCGCGCTTGATGGCGAAGGTCTTTGCGCGCCGAGTCGACTCTCACGTCCTCAACCTCGACATCGATAGGCGGTGTGCCTCGCCGCTTCGGGCGATGGTGGCTCGGCAATGGCATCGAGTTCGGACATCTCGGGTTCGGGGCTCAAGAAGCTGTCAAAGGGAAATGATGCGTGGGCCGCAGATCGACCACATCGAGCAAGTCTGCGCGATACTGGCTCGGGAAGCAACTCGCGTCACCGTTCGGCGGTGGAGCGTACCGCGCCGTGCACTACCTGGAGCTCGTGCACGCTAATCTTTGCGGCCCGATCATGCCGGAGACACCTGGCGGGAAGCGTCTGTTCTTGCTCGTCGTCGACGACAAGAGCCGGTACATGTGGATCGTGCTGCTAGCATCCAAAGATCAAGCGCGATGGCGATCATTCGTCTTCAAGCTCGATTGGAGCGGAGGCGGGAAGGAAGATGGGCACGCTCGCACGGATCGTGGCGGCGAGTTCCGCACGCGCGGACATTCGGCGACTCTTTGCGCGGCAGGAATCCAACGCCACCTCACCGCGCCGTATACTCCCCAACAGAACGGCGTGGTGGAGCGGCGCAACCAGACTGTGTTGGGCATGGCGCGGAGCATGCTCAAGGCAATGCGCATGCCCTGGTTTTGGGGAGGCGTCACGACGCCATCTTCATCTTGAACCGCGCCGACGAGGAGCGTCGAGGATGACGCCATTCGAAGCCTGGTATGGATACAAGCCACCCGTGCATTTCTTTCGCACCTTTGGCTGTGTTGCGCATGTCAAGGTCGCCGGCGGGCATCGAAAGCTTCGACGGCCGAGTACGCCGATGGTATTCATCAGTGCGAGCCGAGCTCAAAGCGTACAGGTTCTACAATCCGAGCACCGAGCGTTCACATCTCGCGTGATGCGGTGTTCGACGGCGAAGGTGTGGGGCTGGAGCAAGACAACAGGAGCTCAAGTTTAGAGGACATGGAACCCTGCGTCAAGTTCGTGGCGGTGTCGGCCGTCACGGAGCGCGATGGGTCGCATAAGCGACGACGGTTGCCGACCCATGACTGCGCCATCGACACTGAAGCGCTGGCGCGGCGTCGTCCACGAGCGCCGGGGCTGCACACGCCGCCAAAACACCTACACAAGCGCGGCCATCGAGTTCGCGTCACCACCATCGGTGAACCGGACCTCGGCGATGAATACGACGACGGCGACTGCTCGGTTCAGACATCGGAGAACATTCTCGGCCGTGGCGACACGGGGATGGTAGAGCGGGAGTTGGGGATGAGCTGCGCTCGCCGTGGATGATGAGCCTGCCACATTCGAGGAGGGCGTGGCGAGTGTTGGCGAAGGCGATGATCGAGGAGATGGTGGTAGGCGTCGTTGGCGATCTCATCATCACGGATCATGCTCAGAGGACATCGACACGTTCAAGGGAGAGATGTGTCGGCTTTTCCGCATGAGCGACCTGGGATTGCTCTCTTACTACCTCGGGATCGAGGTGAAGCAGAACCGAGACGCCATCACACTGTGCCAGGCGGCATACGCGCGCAAACTGCTGGAGAAGGCGCAGGCGGAAGGTCAGCGTGCGGGGCGCCCATGGAGGCGTGTCAAGCTGTCGAGTGGCGATACGCGCGAGGTAGATGCAACGATGTATCGCAGCTTGGTTGGGAGCTTGCGGTACTTAGTGCATACACGGCCCGACATCACTTTTGCCGTGGGCTACGTGAGCAGATTCATGGAGAAGCCACGGCAAGAGCACCTCGTCGCCGTCAAGCACCTGCTCCGGTACATCTCTGGCACGATCGACTACGGCATCCTCTACTCCAAGCGCTCGAATGGCGACATTCGCCGACGCTACTGATGGCAGCGACTTGGGAGATGTGGATGACGGGAAGAGCACTCACGGGATTATCTTCTTCCTCGATGAAATGCCAATCTCTTGGCAATCCCAGAAGCAAAGGGTGGTAGCGCTCTCCTCCTGCGAAGCTGAATACATCGCAGGCGCTGCAGCAGCGTGCCGAGCGGTGTGGCTCTCGCGGCTGCTGGGCGACGTGATCGGCACCAAGCTCCGGCCGCCACAATTGAAGATGGACAATATGTCATAATAGCCTTAAGCAAGAACCCGTTCTTCATGGCGATAAGCACATTGATACTAAATTTTACTTCATCCGTGAATGTCGGACATGAGAGGATTTGCTTGGATTTCACGAGCTCTGGGAGCAGCTCGATATCCTGACAAAGTCACTTGACGTGCTAAGTTCGTGAGCTACGCGAGAAGATTGGCCTCGTCAAAATCAAATGAACCGAACAAGAATTAGGGGAGATTGTTGGAAATTCTGGTTCGGCTCTGCGATTTCCAATAGCATTTAGTTTGCATGCATGCATCGTTTCTAGTAATGTAATGCATCGATTACTAGCAGCATTAGTCGTGATTTCTAGCAACTTTACTCGTGATTACTAGCAGCATTAGTCGTGATTTATACCAGCATGTAATACTTGATTTTTAGTTGTTGTGCATTATAAAAGGAGAGGAAAAAGCTGCATCCGTAGCACCCGTGCAGCACCAAAAACTTCTTGTGTTCATCCTATTCCTTGTTGTTTCTTTATGCAGTAGTGTGTTGGTTGCTTGTCTCTATTGTCTCCAAAGAAGAGGAAGGCTGGAGGTGGAGACCTCGTGAGTATCAGAGAAGGGCCGCTACAATGCATCCCAAGTGCCTCTGAATGGCATGGATGGCTGCACCACATTACAGACAGCACTAGGGATAAGGCAAATTTCCCTCTACATGTTGCTTGCATTATTTCCTGCATATTTTTCAAGCCTCGGTCTTCGACAAACTTAAAAATTATAACAAGGCTTTCTCCGTTTTTTCTACCTTAATGCCGATTGGAGCATCTCTGTTTCAATTGATAGATTTGCTCTTCTAACGCTAAAGCTGCGGATGTTTGAGATGCCGAGAAGGAGCTAATTTGTTTGGTAATTCTGTTGGGTTCGTAAAACGGTTGCATTTGCTCGTGTCGCTTGCCATGCTATGTTGTTTCATTTCTGGACAAATACTATGATTTATCTATGAGAGAGAAATCATTGATTGGGATGTATGTCATTTTATTAGGGCGGAATAGATTGTTTTGTTTGTGTAGAGGAGGAGGAGGGTGAGGGAGCAGTTGGTTTACATAATCAATCAAGGTAGCAAGCAAAGCAAACAAGAAACAAGCTGGACGAGCTTTCTAGAAACGAATCGGAAGTTGCTAGGTGTAATATCACGAACGTCGTTTGGCGTCGAGTTTTAAATTGTCATGAGTCGCCGGATTTTCTGTAAATCGCGGGAGGTGAAAATAAATTCTTGAGAATAGTCTAAAATAATAAAAGAGAATTAAAATAATTAATTAAAAGGTTTTAGGTTGCCTGGATGGATGGGCCACCAGCCCAAACAGGGCCTGCCCTCTCCCAAACTCTAGCACCCTCTTTATAAACCCTCTCCTTGGCCTCCCCTTTTTCCCACCCCCAAGCCGCCACCCCCTCCTTCCTGCCTCCCCTGCCCAAGTGCTGCTGCAAAGAGAAGAAGGAGAAGAAGGAAGAAGGAAGAGGAAGGAGAGGAAGAGAGGGAAGGAGAAGAAGGAGCGAGAAGGAGAGGAAGAAAAGGGTGATCCCAATCCCTAGGTAACTCTCCTCACCCAATCCCTCTGTTTTCTGCTGAATTTAGGGTTCTTGGTCCAAGTTTTGTGGGGATTAGCATTTTAGAAACCCTCGATTAGAGAATCCCGGATGACTGTCTGTAGATCCAATCGCATGGTGTTACTGTTCATACGGTTTAGACCCTAAGAAGATTTTTCCCGAGAGTCTCCCAAAAGGAAAAACATAGAGGACGACGATACGCATTTACTATATTTGTTTCAGATTTTTAGCCACGTAATTTAGACGTACTAGGGTCTGGAATATCGCTGTCCGTTAGGGTTACAGACAGGGACAGATCGCCGTTCAGATGGGAATTAGGAAAGTAGATGAATTTTATATTTTTAGCCACCATTGAGAAAGTTGTAGGAATTTAGTAAGCTATCTGCTATATAAAAATAAAAATTTGTAGAGCCCTACTCTGTTGTTGGGAAGCATTTGAACCTGATTGT
>JAYEVJ010000425.1:0-125351 GCA_036346265.1 Melocanna baccifera
TATGCGACACTTGGCGCCGCGAGAGAGGGGAGGCGGGATGAGGCGAGACGGCGGGGATTAGCTCGGCCGGGAGGAAGGGCCTGATGCTTGACAAGTGTCACCGAGGGAGATTTTGATATTTAAATCTTTTATATATTTCTAAATCAGAGGAGACTTTAAAATACTAAAAATACCAAATAAATTCCAAAAATTCCAGAAAAATTCACATAATTCACTGATAATGTTTTAAACATATTAAAAATATTTCCAACTTATTTTGATATTAAATTTTCTTTTCAACAGAAACTTTAGATTCTAAAAATTCCAGATAATTGGAAATTATTAATTTAAAACTATTTCTTCAAAATAAAAGCAAAAATTGGGATGTTACATGTACCAAATGAAAATTACTATGTGCACATCAACAAAACCTTTATATGCTACTCTAGATACAGTAAAAGTTTGAATTGTTTTCTAGTGTCAAATCGATGTTGCATATAGCAATTAACAAATAGGAAATGCTTTCTTATTCCAATGAGAACCCATCAATAGTATGAGATTGTTATTTAGTGATAGCTAGAAACACAACTAAACATAGAAAGAGCTTAAAATAAGCAGTCTATCTTAATTCTACCAAGCTGATTTAAATCTATATCTATACTTTATGGGATAATTAACAGACACTAAGCTCTGGTCATGAACAGTTCTCAAGAGCAAGATATATAGCTTACTCCATGGAAGACCTATATTCGTAGTTTGCACAATTCGCTTTCTTGGTGCTACTGGCTGTCCATGTATGAAGAAAGCAGGTAGGTATCATTTTAATTTCGACAATTTCGTGATAGATATATTACATTTTTTATTTCCATGAATAAACCACAAGCTAGTTTTGGAACAAAACAAATTTTGTTAAGCACATGGTATTCAGTAGACAGCGAATTAAAAGCTAGCTAGACGCCCGTACCCTATCTTTCAGCTCTATAGTCGATGAACCAACAGCAGGGCTGCAGACCATGGCTTTCCGCTGCATGCGTTGATTGCTTGTCCATGTGGTGTATTCGAGCGACATTCGTCTGCAGACTTTATTCTTTAGACATTGTCGAGAAGTAGCAGGCTTTGCAGCAGCTTGACTGACCTGATGGGCTACGTATGAATTCATGAGACTTGAAATAGACCAAACAGTACCTAGCGAGGGCAATTGATTCAGAACGGATGCTTAATTCTTCAGAGAACATCTCCAGACTTGCCGGTGTATTTTCCATTGCACGTACTGGAAGTTTGGCTACAGAGATAGATGGAATCATAACTTACCTATATGTATTCTTCTTGTTCCAATGTGTCAGGCAGATTTTTGTACATATCATGGAATTGGCAGATGGCATCACTGTGCTTGTGAACTACATAAACCCTTCCTAATTGGTTTGAAGGAAGGTACGTCACTAATTCACCTAAGATAGCTAGCCATGCATGCCTGCCAGCAAGAAAGGTCATAGCTGATGAGACAAAATCATCTCTAATCACGCCACAACCAGCGTCTTACAGCTTCCTAGCTAAGTAGACCTTAGCATCGGTTGGCACTCGTCACTACTTACTCTAACTTTTCAAGACGCCAGTCTGATCTTTTATTGCAAGTAAAATAGATGTAGTAAATGTTGATTCACATTTTATTTAGTTAGTATCAAAAGCACATCATGGTTTTCACGAACCTACCTACCTATTGCTATGATATATTAGAAAGTAATCCTTTCTTATTGAGAAATATACCACCTGAAGAAAGATCGGCCGCTGTCACTAGTCCACTGAACATGAAATCATGATTTGCTAGCGTAGTCTACAAAATAGATCAAGTTTTAGGTTGCTCATTTTCTCTTATTATAAACATCATAAGATATATCAGACCGCTATGGTAGTTAATTCTTTTAGCATATCTCACGGAAACCAAATTAAATTTAATCTCAGAGTATATGCAACAGCATATATACATACTTAGATGCGCTTTTGTACTTCAAAATAATTTTTTGTTCTATCAACAAGATATACGAACTAATCTAAATTTTGATATTAATTGTTGGATAGTGCAGTGCACGTATATATAATAAATAGGAATATTTTATTAATTATTGACTAGCACCAGATCAGATGACACGAATAATCTACTTTTTATATCGCTACAGCACGGAGGGTAGCATTAGCTCAAATCTAGGCCATCAGATAAAAAAAAATGAATGGCTCTTGTTCTCATGCTCATACTTTATGGCAACAAAAAGAAGAACGAAAGCAACAAGGGCACACATGCTCGTCTTTGCCGTGGAGTATGTTTGGAAATCATCATATTCCGATGAAACTAACCAACAAGAAATTTATCTTTGACGATTTTATTCTCAAGAGAAAACGATGGAATTTCCGCGCTTTTTTCCAGACAAGATTCAACCGCACTACTATAGAAAGCCTAATAGTAGACGCAACATCATAGACGATTCATAAAACCATCTATATTAAATACAATCACAAACGGTTCTTGGTAAAAACCGTCTGTAATACTATCAGAGACGGTTCTTATTAAGAATCGCTCGTGATATTGGCAATATCACAGACGGTTTTAATAAGAACCGTCTGTGATATTCCCAGAGATCACAGATGGTTCTTAATTAAGACCCCAAAATTAGCATCTTTAGCCTCAAATTTGCATTGGAAGTTTTTATTTCAGTTTTTGCCAAATTTTCAAATTCCTTCAAATTTGGGGTTTGCCTCAACCGCAGTTGTAGATCTCGTCGAAACCTTTCAAATGAGTATATATAAGCCATACAGAACTTTGTTATTTCATATTTTGAGACTAATTATTTATATTGTATCGATATATATATATATAGACAATATCACAGATGGTTCTTAATAATAACTGCTCAGAGTTTAATTTATGCACGGTTCTAGGTAAGAACCGCTGTGATAAATTGGTCTCTCGATCGCTGGGCCCATCAATCCTCCTCTACCCAATTCTAGCCAATGAAACCGACCAACCCACACCCCATATATCGCCCCACCTCTCCTCCCCTATAAATACTCACTGAACCCATCCCCTACCCTTCATGCACTCAAAATCTCTTCAGCTCCTTACTGTCTCCTCCTCAATCGACCTACCCTAGCTAGGGCTCCCATCGCCTCCTCCTCAATCCTCCATAGATCGGTTAGGGCTCTCTCCATTGTTTCTTCTAGTATTTGATTCTGTAACATTGTGTTGCTACATTGTGGCGTTTGGTGGATTGTAATATAAATAGAATGTTCTCTACTATGTTTGCTATCGTATTTGGTTGTTTTCAAATGACATAGCTAATATTTCCTAAGGCTAATTCAAAAATAGAAAAAATTTTAGGTATAGAATGAACTATCACAAATAGTTTTGTAGTATAAACCATCTGTGAAGAACATCATAAATGGTTCTATATATAGAACCGTCTGTGATGTGTGAGTATCACAGATGGTTCTATATATAGACCATCTGTGATACTCACACATTATGACGGTTCTACATATAGAACCGTCTGTAATACTCACATATCACAAATGGTTCTACATATAGAACCGCTCGTGATGTGCGAGTATCATAAACGGTTCTATATATAGAACCGCTCGAGATAGTGTTTTTCATGCACGATTCTAGTTACAAACCGTCTATATTATATTTATCACGACGGCTTATAAACTGCCTATGATAACCTTCGATTATCATCGACCATAAATTGCACGGTTCGTAAAACCTGTCTGTGATGACATTTTGAACCATCTCGTGATGATAATTTCTGTAGTAGTGCCGTCAGTACTTTACATTTTGGTGTTCTCGCTCCGCCAATTATCATGGTACAAAACCTTGCAAAACTTCATGTGACATCCATTGCTTCGCAAAGCCCCTGCTGCTGGACAACACCTTCTTTATCCATTGCTAGCTAGCTTATCCAAGTAATTTATCTATATTTTATTTTCATATTTTTATCATTATGTTTTCATATTGCTTTTTATTTCATATTATCATTACTTTGTCGGACTTCACTCTCCTCCCAAAGTAAAACTATGTCCAAAATCTGGACGTCTCTGCCGTGGAAACAAAAGAAGAATGAAAGCACTGGGGCAAAAGGAGAATGGAAGTAACAAGGGCACACATGCTCGTCTTTGCCGTGGAAACTAAATCCTAGTAGCAGGCCGCAGGTGGAGGTGGGTCTTGATTGATTCATCTCTAGCAATCACTGTGTTCAGCTTTTGGTTTACTAGCGGAAATCATAGTTATGGAGTATGTTTGGAAATCATCATATTCTGACAAAACTAACCAACAAGAAATATATCTGTGACGGTTTTATTCTGCAGGAAAATTGATGGAAATAGGCCTAACCCAAAACTTTGGTTTTCTGTTCCGCCAATTATCACGGTACCAAACCTTGCAAAACTTCATGTGACATCCATTGCTTCGCAAAGCCCCGTGCTGCTAGACAACACCATCTTTATCCATTGCTAGCTAGCTTATCCAAGTAATGTGTCTATATTTTATTGTCATATTTTTATCATTATGTTTTCATATTGCTTTTTATTTTATATTATAATTACTTTGTTGGACTTCACTCTCCTCTCAAAGTAAAACTATGTCCAAAATCTGGACATTTGTCAAAATGTTTCCTACTAATTATATGTGTTCATATTCTATTGTTCCACACATTTAATAACTTTTCTTGTTTGTAATTGCAGAAAAAAAATACCTTATTCTACTTGCCATTTTATTTTTTCTTCTAAGAATTAACGTATAAAATTCATGGTTAGCATGTATCAACCTGTGATCAGTCGTATTATACTCAATTATCTCATACAGAAAATTAAAAGACACCATGGAAAGTAAAATTGCTTGAACATAATTACTATACTATTGTGGTTAAAGAAGATCATGAAAAAAGTGAAACATTTGTATTTATACAAGCAAAAGAGAGTAGCTGCAAGGAATCATTGTAGTTTCCAAAGACGAAGATAACCATTGAGCAACTAGTGTAGTGGATCTCAGTCATGCGCATTATTAAGCGAGTAAGAATTGCAGGCACACATCGAATAATTTTTGACACGTCATACACATGATAAAGTGAATGATAATAATTTTTGTCACTGATAGCACAAAAAATGACTGAATGGCACGCTTATCGAACGCACTCGCTTTGTCGAATGATGTGAAAAAGAGCTATTTTTGTTCATGATGGACAATTGCATTCTGTTGTCAAATGAAGTTGCGACCATAGTTTACTGAAAAGTTACAAATAATTAATCATGTATGTTGATTATTTATTGTTGTACCACAAATGAAAACAACTGGACACACTTTTTCACAAGCCTATCTAGTATTATTTTGTTTTTGAAAAGTAGGAATTGTTTATTAGAGAGATCACTCCTGAAAAAGTACCAATTGTCACCTCTACTCCATATAACATGAAGTCATGATTTCCTAGCTTAGTCTAGTAAAATGAATCTAGTCAATAGCTTCACTTTCCTGCCTGTTCAAAGTGTTCCCAAACCAAGGAACCCAAACATCTAACAGAACTAGTACGCTGCCCATGCATTGCAACGGATCTCAGATACACAATGACATGAGTGCTAGATTATGTCAATGTTGAACCAAATCATGTTAAGACAAAATGGTATACCCATAGAATTTGTAAACATGGAATGTTGATCTGGACCTTTGTTTATTGAATACCCCAGTTTAACAAAAGCCTAAATGTCACCCACCACTGCAATTGCTACCAATTTAAACCATTAATTACACATTACCAATAGCTAGGCTTCGAATATAATTTCTCAACATGGCCATGAACACAGTACTTTTAGCAATATAGAAATCAGTAATTGCCATTAAGATGAACCAATTAATAATTATATGAACCAATAATAAATTTAACAAAGGGAATTGACAAGTAGTGACAATATAAAATCATTAACTGCTAAAGGGAATCATTATTATTTCTATCAATGAATAAGTGTTTACTAAGTAAAAGAAAGAACTATAAAGTGCAAAAACAACTTGTGTTATATCGCACCCATGCATGTCGTCATCAACGAGCACCCAAAAAATAACAACAAAGTAAAGGCAACTATAAAGTGGGACTTAACTCTCCTCCTCTCAAAGTACAATATGTCCATAATTTGGATGTTTTGACAAAATGTTTCCAACTAATTATATGTTTTCATCTTTTTATTGTTCCACATATTTAATAACTTTTCTTATTTGTAATTACTAAAAAATACCTTATTCCGCTTGCCCATTTTATTTTTCTACTAAGTATTAACGTATAAAATTAATGGTTAACATGTATCAACCTTTGATCAGCCGTATTATACTCACATATCTAATACAGAAAATTAAGAAGAAACCATGGAAAGTTAAATTGCTTGAACATAATTACTATACTATAGTGGTTAAAGAATATCATGAAGGAAGAGTAAAATGTTTATATTTATAAATTGAAATGAGAGTAGCTGAAAGGAATCATTGTTGATGTCCAAATGTTTATATTTATAACCATTGCGCAATTAGTGTAGTGGATGTCGATCATGCGCATTATTAAGAGAGTAAGAATCACAAGCGCAGATCGAATAATTTTCCATTGCGAATAATTAATGTTTTTATCATATCTCACAGAAACCTAATTAAATTTACTCTCAGAGTATATGCAACAGCATATATATCTACATAGATGTGCTTTTGTACTTGCAAATAATTTTTTTTTCTATCAGCAAGATATATGACCTCGTCAAAAAATGGATATTAATTGTTTGATAGTGCAGTGCACGTATGTATAACAAATAGGGTATTTTTTATTGACTTGCACCGGATCAGATGAACACAAAACCTCTACATTTTATATCGCTTGTGCGCGGAGGGCCACAGATAAAAACAAATTGAATGGCTCTTGTTGGCAGGCTCATATTTCATGGCAACTGAAAGAATTAAGAATGAAAGCACTGGAGCCACACATGCTCGTGGAAACTAATTCTTAGTAGTAGCAGCTCGAAGGTGGAGGTGGGTACGTCTTGATTGATTGATCTCTTCCAATCACCCTGTCCAGCTGTGGTTTACTCGTGGAAATACATGGTTGTAGAGTATGTTTGAAATCATCGTTTTCTGATGAAAGTAACCAACAAGAAATATATCCGTGATGGTTTATTCCGAAAGTAACCAATAAGTACGTCTTAGAGCAGCTCGACGGTGGAGGTGGGTCTTGATTGATTGATCTCTTCCAATCACCCTATTCAGCTGTTGGTTTACTGGTGGAAATACATGGTTGTGGAGTATGTTTGGAAATTATTATTTTCTGATGAAACGAACCAACAAGATATATATATCCACGACAGTTTATTCTGAAGGAAAAAAAACCATGGAAATAGGCCTAGCCCAAACCAAATAACAGGTAATATCCCTGATGGTATATATTTTCCAGACAGCATTCAAACGTCAGACACTTTACATTTTGGAATTATTGTTGTTGTCCAAATTAAGACAGATAACTACTGTGCAACTAGTGTAGTGGATCCCGATCGTGGACATTATTAAGCGAGTAAGAATCACAAGTGCACATCAAGTAATTTTTGACATGTCATACGCAAGATAAAGTGAATGACAATAATTTTTTCACCGATAGCACGGAAAATGACTCAATGGCATGTTTACCAAACGCTCTCATTTTCTGGAATGTATGGAAAAGAGCTATCTTTGTTCGTGATGGACTCATGCTGTTGTCAGATGAAGTTGCAACCATAATTTACTGAAAAAATACAAATCATTGATGAAAACAACTAGACAAACTTTTTGACAAGCTTATCTAGTATTATTTTGTGTTTCAAAAATAGGAATTGTTTATTAGAGAGATTCTTCCTGAAAAAGAAACAATTGTTGCCTCTACTCCATATAACATGAAATCGTGATTTCCTTAGTCTGGTAAAATGGATCTAGCTAATAGCTTCACTTTCCTGTCTGTTCAAAGCGTTGCCGGCCTGAGGAACTCAAACATCTAACAGAATATAGTCTATCGTGGCTTGAAAATTGAAATATCTCTGAGTATCTGGTATAAGATATCAAAATTGAAGCGTATGAGTATACAGAACCTATAACTGCCAACCTAGTTTTGCTTTCGTATTAATATTGTCATATATGTTTTTCAGCAATGTTAACTTCTGTGCAAATGTATGTCACTTATATCGTCAATCTTGATGCACCCAACTTGTAAATGCAGCCAATACTGATCAGTTCGATGGAATTTAGCGGCAGATATATAGGTAGGGTTTTCAAAACTCTTGTTCTGATTAATTGCCTATGTCCCATGTTTCTGTGTTGTAATGGTTTTAGTGTAAACTCATGGAGGAAAACCCAAATATTTCAGCATTTATTGATTATCTCATCAAACATCGCAAATTAAACTTTCATGTAATACAAGATAATTCAATTACTCTTGCACTAATGTTTCTCTTACTTCTTTCCATGCATCCAGTGTGCACGAGTAGCTGGTAGGAATGGGGAAAAGAATATGTAAAAACAGTACCCCAAAACTTAGCAGAAAAGTTGATGCACCACCGCAGAGATGCTGTGCTTTCTGCATGCACCACTTGCCGTTAACGAACAATGACTGCAAGACTAGTTTCAGTCTTCATAGGGACTCAATGATTTGTGATTGAGGTGATCTAGGTACGTGTTAAACACATACAAATGAAGTAGACAAGAGCAGCTAGCTGGCAAGCAGCTCACAGACTTGCTAGGAGCACAGTGTAGCATGACATACACAAAGTGATTGTTCAAAGCTAGCAGAATAGGGTAGAAAAGCGATTGCTGAATGCATGGAGAATGAAAGCTTGACACTCGAGACTAGAATGCCAGGGTGGTAGCACATTGGTCATTGTATGTATAATTGCGAAATGTGACATATATGACTACCTAGCATGCATGGGATTCAGTGACAAATGGTAAATGTAATCATGCATAAATGAGCTTACTGATGTATTGTCCTTCTAGTTCTGAGACGATGATGTAAACTAGGTAATAAGAGGGTGAATCAAAATTTGAAATACTGAATGTACCTTTAATAATTTGGGATGTGACTGCCGATGATGTAAACCTCCTTGCATAAGGTTTCTCAATTTCATGGAGAAATTCTGAGTTTCTTGCAATAAATTTTACTTAATTACATATCCTCAAGTTAGTTTATGCTTTTGTTTCTGAATGCTAATTATTTGGCACAATAACAAATAGCATGCGGAGCAGTCCTCATCCAATAACACCGAGCTATGTTGATTAAGGTTTAACTAGTCATCACCCCATGTATTTGCACAGGTTGCATGTTTAATTTATGTTTTTCATTAACTTGATTACTATAAAACATGAAGATCTAACAACTATTATAGCGTTCATCAATTGCACTGATCATATTATTTTAACTTCGTATTGTGAAATTTGAAATTTCTTACCATATCTATGTAACATTCCAAAATTCTAATTACTCATTAAATTATGTTCAAATCATTGTTTCCTGCATTTTGATAGATTTTAAATTTTTTTGAGGATTTATTAAAAGCTTTTCTAATTTTTGACAGCTAAAAATAATCTTCTAAAAATAATTAAATTATTAGCAGTGTTTCGATATAATTTAATTGAGTTTTCTATTGCAAGTGTATGAAAAACATTTTGGCTTACTTTTGAACTTCTCTGCATTTGTTTGAAAAAAGAAAAATCAGTAACATCCTGTTTTTCAGAGTTTCCTTAAAGCTTTTAAAATAACGTTCACCATTTGGATTTTTCTGGAATTAATTGAAGCTTAAATTTCATTTTTACAAATTAAAAGGGTTTACTGTGAGTAATCTAAACTTTAATTATTGTCAAAAATATTTTATTTGGCTTACATATGCTTCAGGGAATTTTTTTGTATTTTTTACAAATTTATAAAGTTTCTTTACTATTTTCTAGAGCTCAATTGAATTTTCTCTAATTTCTAAAATTAGAAAACCATTCAAAAATCCCTAATTAGCCTATCTCTCCCAATCCGACCTGCCAGCCTACCAATCCTATCTCTCCCCGTGACCGACGAGTGTGGGCCATCTGTCGCCGACCGCATGCATCGCGATTCTCCATGTGTCGCCCGCGTGCGCCTTCCTTGCGCTTCGATTGGGACTCTCGGTGTCCATGTCCGAGATGTCACCATCACCTTGCGCATCTTTACCCCGGACTCAACGTCCGTGCTCCGTGTGGACTCCTCGATTTTCTGGTATAAAACCCTAAGCTATCCCCTCGTTCTTCGCATCTCAAGCCCTCGCCGAAACTAGCCCATGCGCCGTCACCATCATCGTTATCATCTTCGCCGCCTTCCACGCGGCGTAGGTCAACTTTTCCACCACCACCTTCGCCATCATCGCCGTAAGTCGCCGTCGTCATCCTTCGCCCGCTCCATCGCCCGGCCACACTGTCAATCACGCCACCACGCTCTGCCGCCGTGCCCCGGTCTATGACCACACTACACCGCCATGTAGCTCGCGCCTCATGACCCACGCGCTCCTTTACTAGCCGAGCCAACGCCTCGTGTCGCGTGCCCCACTAACGACAGCGCCGATTTCAAAGATGCACCCACGCCTCGGTGAACCAAGCCACCGACAAGTAGGGCCCACCTACCAATAGGACTATGTTGTAGACTTGTGAGCCAACCACGCAAGCAACCGAGTCAATAGCTCTAGATCCTATGTGTCGTTCACATGTCCACCATGTTAGCCACCCGAGCATGTGTGTGCCACATCACCATGCCACTTGTCAACCACATCACCCCGCCACCTCGGTCCTCAATGCCACATCAACCCTAGCAATTCAGTCATCCACCACATCAAGAATGATCTCATAAATCCTATTTTCCATTAGAAAATAATTCATCCAAAAAGAAAATAGATGCTGACATCATAATTAGGACTTTTCTTTAGAAAAATAATTCCAGAAATCCAATTTTCCTTTTTCTTTAGATTTTAATATTCGAGTGCCTATTCTTCTCGCCTTAGCTCCGATTGACTGATTCTTTTCCCAACTTTATCAAAAATTGAGCTCTACCTTTGGTTCTAGTTTTAAAGTTTTTGAAGTTGATTTGAATTTTATTTGTGTTTCGTTATATAACGTCTTCAAAGGAGTTGAAGAGGGATCTAAAGACCAAGAGTTGGTAACTAAGCAAAGGCCAGCAAGTCATGTCTTTTGATCATGTTGAACTTAGTTTTTAAATCTATTTATTTATCATTTTGTTTTAAATTATCATACATTGCTATTTTACTACAAACCTTTGTACCTAGAAGCTATGGTCCAACTTGATTACTTATGCATTCATAATTTAAATGCCATGATTCCATTGTCATCTTAGGATAGCTTGCTAATTATCTAAAAATGAAATACTGGTTATCACATGGGTTGTACATTTAATATGATTAACCATGCTTGTAGTAAGTTGGGATTATCATCACATGTCAATTAATTAATTAATTAATTTCAACTTAATGAGATATTGAATCATGGTGGTTAGCCACAGTTATAAAATTTGAGTGCCATGGCATGGGTAGTGTCATTGGGTGAGTGATCATGCCATAAATGAGAAAGTGTGGTTAGCACTTTGAGGGATGTGGATATCTCGCCTAGGTAATATCTAAGGACTTAACTTTATGTGCAATTGATTTGAGTCTTATCGTGCAATCACATGTCCAGTATGAGATGGACCTAGCTAATTAATTTGTGATGTTTTAATTTCGATTTCACCATTAGTATGTTAGTGGGTGTCAGTTAGACATTTCCATGGGGAATAAGAGAGATTTGTTCAACTAGGTGGTTAACCTACTCAATCGTGAAATCTTAGTGGGTGAAACTAAGTTGAGATGAAACTTTCTAATAGTCTTGTTATGATCTTCTTGGTTAGCATGCCCAAGGAAGCGTGTTGCTCTAGCGTCACTATACGAGATGATCATATCATATGGGTAAAGTAGTGCAACCTCTGTAGAGTGTAAAACTATTCAAATAACCATGTCCCTAGTCATGGATAATTCTCAGTGATTTCCACGAGCATTAGAGTTTTCATAAAAACTTGGTTGGGTTAAGTCTGAAAAGTGAATGGTTAATTCATCGTGGTTCATTACATAAATAGTTTGTTCACGGGTAATTAATTGGGTGAATGTTTAGTTCACTTATAGTTTATTCAATTCTTTTGATTATTTACTCATTATCATTTTCTATGTTTGCCTTCAATCTATTTATTGTATTTACTTTAAATTGTTGCTTTCGCAAAATAACCACTCATCCATCGCTTAGTAGGTCTTGCATAATTATATTACATTCTTATTGCAAACGACTTATTGAGTACTCTATGTACTCATGGCTATATCCACATTTGCTCGTTGAAGAAAAACCATTTCAACCGGAGGTACCTGAATGAGAATACCACGACAACTTCTCGAATTAGGGTCTTGCTTCCCAGTCGGTTGCCTATGGGCATGTCGAATGAGCACTTCATTTTTGTTGTGTTTCTATTTCTAGTTTGTTAAGCCATTCTAGCTATTAAGGTGTAAACTTGGCTATAAGGGTGCAACTTCGATAATCAATAATATTTGATCTTTTCTTGGTTAATCATGAATATGGTTGATATTCTATCTATGTTTCTACTGTGCGCACTAGCATAATCTTGGACTAGTGCAGTATACACAGAGAATCCAGATTTGCATATTTGGGCCTAGACAAAATCCTACCTAAATGCTACAGCAACCAATTAATTTTCAAGAAAAACTGGGAGCTAGTAAATGGTAGGATTAAATTTTATTAGGAAATATACTAAGCCAAGAGCCTCTCCAAGAATTTTTAGGTTTTTGGAATGCCTTTGGTATGTTTAAAAGTTTGCCAAACCCTCACAGTAAATAGAAAATATTCAAACTCATATAGTGCAATCTAGTAACATTCAAAGAATTTTTGAGGAAACTTTAAAGCTAATAAAATTCTTACAAATTTTCACAAAAATGCATGCTGCATCCAAAGCCATCAAAAATTTTTTATAATTTTTAGAGCCCATTTGCTATGTCTAAAACTTCCTTAATCTTCTCAACCACCTCATCTTCTTGTCTGACTGCACACGGGGACTACATGCACGCTGCTTCTTCCACCTCAAGATGTCATCCATGGATGCCGCAAAAGGCACAACAAACTATAGTAGGCTGCCTATGAAAAGCTGAGCCATACTCCTCGAGCACCCTGCCCAAGACCCCTACACCTCTTTGTCGCCCAAGCCGTCATCATCTTCATTCGCATCCATGCCTACCAGAGGCGCAACCTGCTACCTGAAGATTTCATGTTGTGCCCCTTGGTTTTTCCCTCTTGTTCCCACAATTTTCTCACCCTATTTAAACATTCAACAGTGTCTCTTTCTTTGCCATTCTTCCCTCAACATTCTACACAAGTTTGAGCTATTGAGCTGCACTACCTTGGCCGGAACATAGATGTCTTTCTCGATGCTGGCGACACGCCCGTCGTAGCCACCGCAATAATGTCATTATCCCCACTCCATCAGAAACATTTTTCCAAGATGTTCACATCATAATGCTTTCTTTGCCTTAAGGAGAAAAAACCTCTGTTGATTTTGACTTTTATCTAGCAAATCTCTGGGAACACAGCCTCTTCCTCGCCTCCAGCCAAAATTGGCCAAAGAATGCCACCGCCAATGCAACTCCTCACTAATGTGACGATGGCCCGATCTTTCGGGAGGTACTGATAAGTCGATTATGGAGAACACGACGTTGATGATCCAAAGGCTCCGACCAAAACATATCGATCCCCTCGCAATCACTACACCACTACTCTGATGGTTATCAACCATGCCGAACGCGGTTGACCTCGCCAAGAAGGCTATCTCCTGCAAGCGAATCGAGAACACAAGCAAGAGAGTAGAAGATGCAATCTGAAATTGTATTGGGAATAAAGATTAAGTTCACAAGTTGGGGTTCCTCAACCAGACGTGCGGTGAGACTACTAAGCAGTATAATCTCTTAAGAAAAACCCGAGGAAAACTAAAGAGGTGCGACCTCCTTAAATAGGAGTGGGGGAGGCCGTACTTATCTAATAAATGGGGGTGCGGTACTATTCATGGGTACTATTCATGTGAACAGTATGGCCGCAGTACTGTTCATGTGAATAGTACCGGCCCATGAATAGTGCCAACCCAAATAGTCTAAGTGTTGATACAAGGCCCTCGGCCCAAAAGGTGTCGCAAAGACCATAGATAATAAGCCTAAATTCGTCAATCCGATGAAGTAGACTTGATGAATGCAGCCAAATTGGTGGAATTGGACAAATTAGGTGTCGCGTGAGTTGCCTCCTCCTCTCCATAATTCCTGATAGTTGAGTTGACGAGCACGTGCCCGAGTAATTAGACCTTACCCATCATTCATAGAAGCAGTAAGAGGAGTATTCATATCAGTAGAAGCGATGTCCTCATCACTCACCGAGCACCTCCCCCTTCGATTCCTCACTACTAGAGCATCCCCTTTGCCCCCTCTACCTCCTCTAAAGACTGGCTTGAAGATTCATCCACCGAGAAGCTCTCTCCATGTGCACCATCACATCGCCACCGATGCTCTATGGGTAGCCCGCCATGCCTTCCTCCACCACCGTTGACGGTTTGTTGAGTTTCCTCTCGCCTATGGACTCACACACCCCTCCATTTCCTCCCTTTTTTCTCTAGTGAGCTACACCACAAATGCCCATCCTGGCCATCACTTGCCTCCACCATGAGCCACAACAGAGCACGTTGCCACCACCGCCATTGGGACTGTTGTCTCCTAAGCAATCTATTTTGCTAGTTCCCACTGTCTCCTTGTCCTTCCCTTACTACCAATGAAGCTCACCAAAGGCGCCCATGGGTGTCCCTATTTCTCTCTCCTCCCCAACAGAACAAAGGAAGATGAAGCTCCCTTTATATGACAAATTAGCCCCACTTGTTAGGTTAAATGAAGACTCATTCAATTTGAGTATATGACATGTAGGACCCACTTGTAAGCAAAAAGTATTTGGAATTTCATAGAAATGGAATAAATTCGATAATGGGCCCATGGACAAATAATAAATGACATTTTCTTTTTTCAGGATTTTTCAAACCAAACTAAATTCAAACACTTATAACATTTACATACAAACTCCAAATTTAGTATTTTTGTCTCTAAATATTTCTAAAATCATGATATTCCATAATCTACAAAACAATTTGAGTTTAGCCTTTGTTTGAATTTATTTGGCGTTTCTTTCTATTATTTGGCTTTATTCGCTAGATATCAACGTATCAAATGATACTTCAAGAATCCAAGCAAGACACAAGTGTTCAGCAGAAGGCAAGTACCCCTTTGACCATGTTGATCCTATATTTCAATGTTAAGTATCTTGTTTGCTCAAACTATTATGCATGCATGTATTAGTAGTAAAATCACTACATTGGTAAGGTGGTCAGTTATGTCAATTTGTTTCATTGAACATTCCTTGAAAAGTTGCCATACTCATTGTTGTCATGCTGGTAATGATATCCATAGCTAGCATGATTAATTGTGGAAGTTTAGAACAAGTATAAATTAGAGTTGCTTAGCCTTGCTTAGTTGTCAATATACTAGATGATCGATTTCATATACATTCAAAAATGGGTCGATAATGTTACTAGACTAGAGTGGTCACCCTGAATATTTTGCCTAGAAAATGAAATTGAAAACTATTATTTTAACTTGGGCAAGATATGTGTATAACTCATGATGCGAAAGGAAATCGCACGTGTTGGTTGGATTGTGGAAATACATATGGATACGACATGTGGTGAAAAGGAAAACTTGTATGTGATAGTTGACGAGGAAACTCTCACTCGAGTCGGTTAAGGATTGTGAACTTTTGTGTTTCATGCACATACCCTTTATTAATATGCTCTACAACTTGGTGTTGTATTTCTTTCATTTCCTCGGGGTTTATGCGGTATGGTGGTCAGTTAGGCAATGGTGCTCCAGGTACCAAGTCGATCTAATACTCAATTCCTCGCTGTGGTGGCAACAAGGGTGGTACCTAGTTTTGAAACATATCCTCATTGTTGTGGCTACAGACCAAACAGAGAGAGAGGTATGGTAGTGGAGAGTTAGGTGTGCAAATGACCTCCTGAGTCTTTTCCTAGGGTTGATCATGATATATCGACGTTCCCTAGGAAGGAGCGACTTTACCATCATAGCCTTACACCGAGTTCCCCTATGGTATTTGATACATATGCGACTCGACCTTTCGGATATCTAGTGGAACAGTTGATCATGATTTGATATATGTCAGGCATGACAACACTCCAATGCTTGAAGGATTTATTGATAGTAATTTAGGCGATGACCTAGTTGATCGTAAGAGTATGACTGGTATGGCGTTTTATCTGCATAGAAACATGATTACATGATGCTCATAGAAGTAAATAAGTGTAGCCTTATCATCATGTGAAGCAAAGTTCATGCAGCAACTTCAACTGCATGTCAAGGTATTTGGTTGATGAGATTACTTCATGAATTGATTAAATAATCCAGCAAGCCGCTCACATTATTTGTGGACAACAAGTCAGCAATAGCACTTCTAAAGAATCCAGTGTTTCATGGGAGAAGCAAACACATTGATACTAGATATCATTTTATTTGAGAATGTGTTGAAGAAGGATTGGTGACCATTGCACATATCTCAATAAAAGAACAGAGGGCTTATACACTCGCAAGAGCGTTAGGACATGTCAATTTTTGTCGTATGATTGACCTACTCGCATCAAGGAAGTTGGTTGTTGGCAAGGATTAGGGGTGTTTGTTGGAAATAATTCTACCGAATCTGTTTCAGAGTCTATATCGAGTTGAGTCCGAGTCAGTTTAGAATTAGAAAATTTATGTTTCAGAGTCAATGTCTGCATCCGAGTCTAATTTGTAAATCTATGAATAAATAGTGGAGAAAACTAAAGAAAAGGCGCGACGATTTGTAAAGCTATGTCTACATCAATGCCAAGGACCGACGCTTCCATCAACCTCGCGTTGGGTGGTGTCGTGCCGCTACTAAAACAGCTGGGATTACCACTACTTGCCCTCGTCGCACCGAGCGGGGTTGTGCCACTGAACCAGTTAGGCTACGTCACGCTTGGGTGTCCAGACCTTCTCTGCGGCCAGACATTGTCCATGGTCAAACATTGTCTGTGGTTAGGTCATGCCGTGATTGGGTTGCACTATGCATAACCCTTCTTCACGATAGGGCTTCGTAGTCACTTCATCTTGTGCCTAGAGGACCGAACCTCGAGGTCTTGTCCACGCTGTCTGCACTGAGGCCACCGGTGTAAGTTCCCTGCCAAGGCCAACAGGGCTAAGTGGGACACCTGGAGGGACATGTGGTTCTACTACCCTATTGGAGAGTCCGTCCCAGCCAGCACTGTGAAGAAGCCTCGGTTGATGGCTCCACGCACTTCTCGCCTCTCAAGGTCCGTAGACAAGGCACATTGCCACCTACTGCAAGGACTCATGGCGAAGTTCAGTATGCACGGTCTTGTTGAAGAATACTACATGTTGAGGATAGCTCCTTGGGCAAGGGTGGAACTTGTCCTTCGCCGACAAAGAATGCGTCAAAGGGTCTTCACACCTTCCGTGGCTTTGCAAAGTCCCAATGTAAGTGTTTTGCCTAGCTTCTAATCTTGTTTGACTCGGGCTTTGCTGACCCCATAATTTTGTTGGACTAACGCCCCATGTGGAGTCCTGAGTGGTGGTCCTACTCGAGCGTGAGACAAAGGTCAAGAAGGGCATGGTGGAGGACTTGATCGTGGGCGAGAGCCGCAACCGTGCATGTGAGATGCTCAGTATTCTAGTGCTGCCCGGGCACCCTTGATGAAGATGGAGGATCCAAGTACGGGGCGAAGTGCCCACGTGAAGTCCTGGTGGACTCGCCCCCATCCTCGAAGTTAGGAGAGTTGGGTAACCGCAAGGGCTCACACCATGCAGAGCTGGTTAGTGCCACAGGTACCTCCCGTAGTCTAGATAAGGGGAATGGCCTAATGACCAACCCTACCCCTTTAGGGCTCCCTGGGACCACACCTTTCGTCCCCGAGCGCTGCTTCAACTCTTAGCTCCAGAGGTGTTCGCATGGCGGGAGCCACGGGGACAAAGGCAGGCCACACACCCCCTAGTGCCCCATGTGTGTACGCCATACTGAAGCCACTGCCGGAGGACTTGCCTTAATAGGAGGGCGAAGGGGTCAATGACGCAACCATCAAGGTTGACTCAATGGACACCACTTCAGCTCACCACCCACAGACTGCGACGGGCGCAGCCCCTTCCGCCACCATGGGGGCTGCCACAGGTGAGCCCCTAGGGCCTAGCTTCGAGCACGTTATCCCCACATCCACACCGCGTCATGCGGGTACACCCTACAGAGAAAGCTCCAGCCTCCCTTGCTGATTTGGGGATGCGTCGCCACTAGGGACTTTGCCCTGCCTAAGCCTATGGTCAAGTTTCTGAGCGAGGCCGTCGCGTACACGATACCTGCAGACCTCAACTGAGCTTTGGAGGGCGACCCCCTGACCAAGCGGTAGGCTTTTACTTCGATGGGGGGTGTGACCTCATGAAGGTAACTAGGCTGTTTGTTTAGCTTGCTTTGGAGGACTCCTTACTGCTCTTCCCTTGCAGTGCCTCATCACCACACGCAAGATGTCAACCATACAAACAAAGTATTGACGGAGAACAAGAGGGCTGTGCATAAGGTGGAAGGTAGGACAGTTGCTATGCAAGCAGACTTGGAGGTCGCCGCGAGGCGAACGCCGAGCTATCCCGCAAGTTGACCGAGTAGGAGTCCGACATGGAGTGTCTCTACCATGGCTTGTCTCAACCTTCAAACGAGCAGGACAAGGTGGTTTTCGCACGCTTGTTGCTACTCGAACAATGCTCGGGTTGGCCAAGGATTTGGGTGTCTCGTGGAGCTCCCTTTGACTCTTCCGAGGTCTTTGAGGAGACTTGGCTTGCTTAGTTGAGCGAGACCGACGTGGTAGCTATGGCATCGTGTTGGGCTTTTGGCACTACTGTCTGCTCTCGACTGCCTGCTCCTTCTTCTCGCAGATCCGAACTCACATGGGTTTAGCTACCTTGACGGACTTGTCTAGTGTGCCCACGCCGCTTGGCCGAGGAGACTATAGGCGCGGGAGGACCCCGAGGACCAAGGCCGCCCAAAGTGTGAGGCGATCTCCAGCATATTGATGTTTTTGGCTAACATTCTTTTGCACTTTAGCTCACTTGCACACTGTGTAGGCATAGTCTTCGATGTAGCCTCTCGCACCTAGGAGCTGACCTTTTTTGTAGCCATGATGCCAACTATGAACTAATGTTTTTTTGTTTTGCTTTTTCTTTCCTTTTTGGAACACGATCGTATGATAGAATGTTTACAATGAGTGTTCGACCTTTTAGACAATGATGTGGTGAACCAAGTCTGTTGCCGGTCACTTGGGCACTAAATCCTCCCAAGCTAAGTCGCTTAAGCATTGCACCTCGCGAAAAACATCTATGCTGCGGTAAGTTCTGAGGCCAAAGCCAGGCTGTGGCGCTTGATGTGCTCGGCAATAGACCTTATCGACTGTTGGGACTCTTTAGCACGAGGGGTCTTAAATCACAATGACCTACACACCGACTAGCATGACATAGAGCCAGGGCACTTGAGACTTATTTTTTGACCTCTTGTCGTTTGGTTTTCTACAACAATATTGTGCGGGGACTATGGAGCCCCAACTTCGACTTGCCAAAATAAAGATCGACACTACTCCCGCTTCCTTTTCTTTTTGCTAGGGTATCCTTGTTATCCTGCCTCCCATTAGAAAAAACTTGGTGCTCAAGATGAGGCTCTCGAGCGGCATTTTGTTAGGGGGAGGAGGAGAGGACGTCAATGTTTCCCATCAGAAAAAACTTGGCGCTCGAGATGACGCTCTTGAGTGAAACTTTGTTAGGGGGAGGAGGAGAGGACATCACCGTTTCCCATCGAAAAAAACTTGACACTTGAGATGAGACTCTCGAGCGGCACTTCATTCAGGACAAGGCCCCCATTGAAGAAGACTTGGTGCTAAGATTTTGCTCAACCCCAGAGGGGAGAATCAACTCAACCCCGAAGGGGAGGATTAGCTAAATCCCGGAGGGGAGATTCACTCGACCCTAGAGGGGAGGACTAGCTCGACTCCTAAAGGGAGACTCAACCTCGGAGGGGAGAATTAGCTCAACCCCGAAGGGGAGATTCACTCGACCCCGAAGGGAAGGACTTCAACCCTGGAGAGGAGGGTGATCACCAACTTTGCCCCAGAGGGAAATTGCCATCTTGACCCCAGGGGGAAATCGCCCACTCGACCTGGCCTGCGGCTTAACAACACAAAATATTCAACAAGAGTATGGCAATAGCATATGTATTTGTAGGATCGATTCACTCTAAGATAGGCAATCAGAGGGGGGGTGAATGATTGCGGAAGCTAAAAATAAATTTTAAGACTCACCCTTAAACACAAAACCTATTTAAACCTCGTTTTAAAAATCTAGACAAAACGCTGTACTCTTACTAAAACTGATCTCAATAAAAAACCGTAACTCCAATCAACCTCAAAATTTGACAGAATAAACTAGATAAAATTATTGAACTAACCCAACTAGAATTACGTCAAACGGAGATCTAGAACTCGAGATATAAAATAAACAAGATCGCTGATGCAGATAGTGACGAGAATTGATTAAGCCCTAATTATGCAATTAAGCAAAATCCGTAAGGAATTAATCAACTAAACTTTCGAGATCACAAACTTGATGCCCTAGCTATATTAGATGGATCAAATCAAACCAAAGCTCATAAACCAGAAATTAATCTAAATGTAAGTGCGCAAGCAAGCACTTTTACTAGTAGCTTTCAATCCAACGAAGCAATACTATTACCAAAGCATGCAGATCTAAAAGAAACAAAAATATCATCACGTGAAACTAGCACTTGCACTCATTTATTGAAATACTAGAAGAGCTCACGATGCATGCATCATCTACCAACACCATGCATGCATTCAAAAGACTTAAGGCTATCAAGAAAGAAAGCTAATTAGCAATAATTACCTCTCCTAATCACCTTGATATTACTACTATTGGCCGAACACCCACATGCATGCATGCAGCCATTTCTCTAGAAACTCTAATAGCAATTCTAAAACGAGCAACCAAATAATCCAATGCAAAATGCTAATTAGCAATTACCTCTAATCTCGTATGGCCTTCCTCAAGTCGCTTTGCTTCTCACGCCCTTTCCAAAGCCCCGTCGCGCTTACTCCTTTTTCTTTCGAGCACAAAGACAAGCAAAGAACACCACAATGGCCGGCTGAGCCGGCAGCCACGGCGATCCTCCCCGCAAAGCGCTCGCACGCCGCTTCTTCTTTCAAGAAATCACGGCCCACCAAAGCACAAGGCGCCACACCGACGAGTTGGCGGTGAGGGACGCCGATGCAACAACACGCCGAGTCGCTCTCCGCTTTTCAGATCGTCAGACGCTATCTTGCCGAGCCTACGACGCGCCGCCTCTTTCTTGATCTTCCAAGCCGCCGATCGCAGTCCCGTTTCTCCTTTTCTTCGATCGAACCAAAATAGCAACCAATCACAAACTCATGCATGCGCCACAATTTTTTTATCAAGCCCGCCAAAACAAAAGCCGCAAGCCCTGCTTTTTTCAAAAGCACGACACGCCCACAAAGCCGCCGCCCAGTACATATATATTATCTAGTCGGCCTCCTCCTCAACTAAAACTCCTTAACCTACTCCAATACGTCATTAACCCTAATACAACTTATCCTGGGCCTTTTTGCCTCAACCAGGCTTTTTGGCCCACTACTTTTCAAAGGACCCAAAACCCTTCATAACATGGGTTTTCTAATTCTTTTATGCTTCCGATTTTTCCAGCCTTCCACGTGTCGAAGCCTCCAGGACCACGCCACCTGTATCTTCTCCACGCATCATCTCCATACGCATTGTTTTCTAGCCTGAACATCTCGCATGACATTTTTGACCGATAGGATCTCAGTTCCTCCCTGAACTTAGTCCCAAACCTCGCCCACCCGAACCTAGTTTCAGCCCCGTCATCGACGACGTTTTGCCTCAAGCAACACCTGCACATGAATAACCACGTAACCGCGTATGAGCACAAGTCCACGACTTGACTCAAGTCAATCCGCACAATACCTCACACGAGCGTATTATGCAACGTACGACAATCCGCACACGCAACACATCAAAAGTAATATCATAACTAACGTTGTCAATTATTCATCATCTAGTCTAGACCTGACCACATGGTCTAACAGTATTTCTAGGTGAGGGGAATCATACCAGGCTAGATGCAAAATGATGTGACAAAGGTGATATGAAAGCTTAGTAGCCATATATAATACTTACGTAAGTTGTCCGCGTTCTAGTTATGCTTGAGCTCAACCCCATAAAGTGATTGCAGTTGAAATGATCCAGGACGAGTGGCTCATATGACTTCGTATGGCCCTATCCACTTAGAGCTCAACTTCCCGTCGAGGTCGAGGTTGGCCTCTTCTTGAGGATGAGATCCTCAACCTGGATGGGACGTGGTCGGACAGCTCGGTTGTACATCTTGGCCATCGCTGCTTGATATTGGTCAATATTGGATGGCATCACTCGATTCCACCGAGATCTGCTAGACTGCGTTGTTCAAAGCTGCCATGGTACGAAGAGACCCAAGCTTAACCTCCTCCAGTGCGATGGCTCATCACCATACAAAAGCTTAAACAAGGTGAACCCCGTGGCCCGGCTCAAGGAATTGCAAATCGACCAGAGCATGCTAGGGAGCTCATCCGCCCAACGACCCTTCGGGATGTAAACCTCCTTTCATAAGATTTTCAATTTCATGGAGAAATTCTAAGAGTTTCTCGTAATAAATTTTCCTTTTTTAGCAACCATCTAAGCAGGTGCCCATCGTATCTCTGCTCACCGATATCCAGCGGCATCTAGGGTGTGGGTAGCTACCTCGTAGATTCCGACAGCAACACGCTGAGTATTGTCTAGAAATAAACGATGTTGTACACGGTCAGGATTTCCTTTTTTTGCAATTGGATTAACCTTGGACGCCAGAGATTAGCCCAAGCCAACTATTCATTAATTTTATAATGTTCTTTTCTTCATTAATTTTACATTATATTTTTTTCATTACAAATACATGCATCTATCTCACATTAATTTTACATTAGATTTATTCTTACCAATACACATATCGCCATTTACTAGAATGAAAAAGTACATCTCACGCGCCACCCATTATTTCCCTTCTTTACTCAAAATAGCATCTCTATATATATATATATATATATATATATATATATATATATATATATATATATATATATATATTCATTAATTTTTGTATTAGATTTTTTTCTTACAAATACAAGCATCTATCTAATTTTACATTAGATTGATTCTCACAAATACAAAGATCCATTTATTACAACAGCCAGAAACCTCACGTGGCTAGAAACCCCATGGCCATAAACCTTGCACCGCTGAAAACACTGTGGCCGGAAATCTCAAGCCACCAACGGAATCCTCGCGTGGCCAGAAATCTCAAGCGGCCAGAAACCTAGCGTCACCGGAAACCCCGTTGTTGGAAACCCTGGAGATTATTAGATGAATCGTGCCTAGATCACATGAGTCCTCATTAGGATCGGTTACAACTTATTAGTCCAGATCGACTTCCATGAAGCCACTGAGGCCTTCATCTTTGTGTATTCTGCATGAACATGCATAGATTGTAAGGTTCAGAATTAAGAGATGGAAATTAATTTGAACCATGTTGAGCAAAGTATGCTGATGTTCCATAATGGAAAGCTCACTTGTTTTTTCTTGAGTTCTGGCATGTGTTGATAATAAACATTGACAAACAAGACTTATACATAACCATGATAGAGAGATATGTATCAATGTAGGAGCTAGACACTCATGATGTGCAATTTATGAAAGCCCTGCGTCCAAATGCTAATAGTTGTTGGCGCAATATACCTACAAAGTAGTGGGAATAACAATTTAGTTGTGACTAATACTGTATCTGTGTATTTTTATGAAGTGTACAATTAAGAAAACTAAAGGTAAAAATCGCATATAATTGACTTCAAAACCAACTATGATGGGTGGAATTTTACTCCCACCCAGGGAAAACTTTTCCGAAAAAAATATCTTTTCGCCCCCACTAATAAATCCGATATTCGGAATTTCAAAAAATTTCAAAAAATCTCGGAAAAATTCGTTCAAAATTTGTAAATTTTAAATCTGGTTTTTGAGTACAAATGGAAAAACAAAAACAGTGTTGGTTTTAGGCTTGAACTCAAACCTTAGTGCTCACTAACCACCATCCTTACCACTAGGTTAGCGAAGTACTTTTACCTTGTACTGATTAAGGAATTTAGCTAAACTCCAAATTTTGAACTGAAATTCACCGATTTTGCAATTTTTCGGATGCCACCAACAAAACCAAAATTTGGCCGAAATTGTTCTCCTGCTCCGACCTCTTTGCAGGAAGTTGCCACTTGTATTGGTATTGCATAAGAAAACTAATCTCTCCTTTAAATCTAATGTTTCTAGCATCTTCCAAACTAATACTCACTTAAACATTAATACCTGAGTATGTGACATCTTGTAATTGTACCAAATGAAAATTACTATGTGCACATCAACAAAACCTTTATATGCTACTCTAGATACAGTAAAAGTTTGAATTGTTTTCTAGTGTCAAATCGATGTTGCATATAGCAATTAACAAATAGGAAATGCTTTCTTATTCCAATGAGAACCCATCAATAGTATGAGATTGTTATTTAGTGATAGCTAGAAACACAACTAAACATAGAAAGAGCTTAAAATAAGCAGTCTATCTTAATTCTACCAAGCTGATTTAAATCTATATCTATACTTTATGGGATAATTAACAGAGACACTAAGCTCTGGTCATGAACAGTTCTCAAGAGCAAGATATATAGCTTACTCCATGGAAGACCTATATTCGTAGTTTGCACAATTCGTTTTCTTGGTGCTACTGGCTGTCCATGTATGAAGAAAGCAGGTAGGTATCATTTTAATTTCGACAATTTCGTGATAGATATATTACATTTTTTATTTCCATGAATAAACCACAAGCTAGTTTTGGAACAAAACAAATTTTGTTAAGCACATGGTATTCAGTAGACAGCGAATTAAAAGCTAGCTAGACGCCCGTACCCTATCTTTCAGCTCTATAGTCGATGAACCAACAGCAGGGCTGCAGACCATGGCTTTCCGCTGCATGCGTTGATTGCTTGTCCATGTGGTGTATTCGAGCGACATTCGTCTGCAGACTTTATTCTTTAGACATTGTCGAGAAGTAGCAGGCTTTGCAGCAGCTTGACTGACCTGATGGGCTACGTATGAATTCATGAGACTTGAAATAGACCAAACAGTACCTAGCGAGGGCAATTGATTCAGAACGGATGCTTAATTCTTCAGAGAACATCTCCAGACTTGCCGGTGTATTTTCCATTGCACGTACTGGAAGTTTGGCTACAGAGATAGATGGAATCATAACTTACCTATATGTATTCTTCTTGTTCCAATGTGTCAGGCAGATTTTTGTACATATCATGGAATTGGCAGATGGCATCACTGTGCTTGTGAACTACATAAACCCTTCCTAATTGGTTTGAAGGAAGGTACGTCACTAATTCACCTAAGATAGCTAGCCATGCATGCCTGCCAGCAAGAAAGGTCATAGCTGATGAGACAAAATCATCTCTAATCACGCCACAACCAGCGTCTTACAGCTTCCTAGCTAAGTAGACCTTAGCATCGGTTGGCACTCGTCACTACTTACTCTAACTTTTCAAGACGCCAGTCTGATCTTTTATTGCAAGTAAAATAGATGTAGTAAATGTTGATTCACATTTTATTTAGTTAGTATCAAAAGCACATCATGGTTTTCACGAACCTACCTACCTATTGCTATGATATATTAGAAAGTAATCCTTTCTTATTGAGAAATATACCACCTGAAGAAAGATCGGCCGCTGTCACTAGTCCACTGAACATGAAATCATGATTTGCTAGCGTAGTCTACAAAATAGATCAAGTTTTAGGTTGCTCATTTTTCTCTTATTATAAACATCATAAGATATATCAGACCGCTATGGTAGTTAATTCTTTTTTAGCATATCTCACGGAAACCAAATTAAATTTAATCTCAGAGTATATGCAACAGCATATATACATACTTAGATGCGCTTTTGTACTTCAAAATAATTTTTTGTTCTATCAACAAGATATACGAACTAATCTAAATTTTGATATTAATTGTTGGATAGTGCAGTGCACGTATATATAATAAATAGGGAATATTTTATTAATTATTGACTAGCACCAGATCAGATGACACGAATAATCTACTTTTTATATCGCTACAGCACGGAGGGGTAGCATTAGCTCAAATCTAGGCCATCAGATAAAAAAAAATGAATGGCTCTTGTTCTCATGCTCATACTTTATGGCAACAAAAAGAAGAACGAAAGCAACAAGGGCACACATGCTCGTCTTTGCCGTGGAGTATGTTTGGAAATCATCATATTCCGATGAAACTAACCAACAAGAAATTTATCTTTGACGATTTTATTCTGAAGAGAAAAACGATGGAATTTCCGCCGCGTTTTTTTCCAGACAGTATTCAACCGCACTACTATAGAAAGCCTAATAGTAGACGCAACATCATAGACGATTCATAAAACCATCTATATTAAATACAATCACAAACGGTTCTTGGTAAAAACCGTCTGTAATACTATCAGAGACGGTTCTTATTAAGAATCGTCTGTGATATTGGCAATATCACAGACGGTTCTTAATAAGAACCGTCTGTGATATTCCCGCAGTATCACAGATGGTTCTTAATTAAGACCCCCAAAATTAGCATCTTTAGCCTCAAATTTGCATTGGAAGTTTTTTATTTCAGTTTTTGCCAAATTTTCGAAATTCCCTTCGAAATTTGGGGTTTGCCTCAACTGCAAAGTTGTAGATCTCGTCGAAACCTTTCAAATGAGTATATATAAGCCATACAGAACTTTGTTATTTCATATTTTGAGACTAATTATTTATATTGTATCGATATATATATATATAGACAATATCACAGATGGTTCTTAATAATAACTGCTCAGGTTGCTTTTCTGCATTTGTTCTAGGTAAGAACCGTCTGTGATAAATTGGTCTCTGACTGCTGGGCCCATCAATCCTCCTCTACCCAATTCTAGCCAACAGAAACCGACCAACCCACACCCCATATATCGTCCCACCTCTCCCTCCCCTATAAATACTCACCTGAACCCATCCCCTACCCTTCATGCACTCAAAATCTCTTCAGGCTCCTTACTGTCTCCTCCTCAATCGACCTACCCTAGCTAGGGCTCCTTACTGTCTCCTCCTCAATCCTCCATAGATCGGTTAGGGCTCTCTCCATTGTTTCTTCTAGTATTTGATTCTGTAACATTGTGTTGCTACATTGTGGCGTTTGGTGGATTGTAATATAAATAGAATGTTCTCTACTATGTTTGCTATCGTATTTGGTTGTTTTCAAATGACATAGCTAATATTTCCTAAGGCTAATTCAAAAATAGAAAAAATTTTAGGTATAGAATGAACTATCACAAATAGTTTTGTAGTATAAACCATCTGTGAAGAACATCATAAATGGTTCTATATATAGAACCTTCTGTGATGTGTGAGTATCACAGATGGTTCTATATATAGACCATCTGTGATACTCACACATTACAGACGGTTCTACATATAGAACCGTCTGTAATACTCACATATCACAAATGGTTCTACATATAGAACCGTCTGTGATGTGCGAGTATCATAAACGGTTCTATATATAGAACCGTCGAGATAGTGTTTTTCATGCATTTATTCTAGTTACAAACCGTCTATATTATATTTATCACAGACGGCTTACAAACCGTCTATGATAACCTTCGATTATCATCGACCCATAAATTCGCATTTGTTCGTAAAACTGCTCGTGATGACATTTTTGAACCATCTGTGATGATAATTTCTGTAGTAGTGCCGTCAGGTACTTTACATTTTGGTGTTCTCGTTCCGCCAATTATCATGGTACAAAACCTTGCAAAACTTCATGTGACATCCATTGCTTCGCAAAGCCCCCTGCTGCTGGACAACACCTTCTTTATCCATTGCTAGCTAGCTTATCCAAGTAATTTATCTATATTTTATTTTCATATTTTTATCATTATGTTTTCATATTGCTTTTTATTTCATATTATCATTACTTTGTCGGACTTCACTCTCCTCCCAAAGTAAAACTATGTCCAAAATCTGGACGTCTCTGCCGTGGAAACAAAAAGAAGAATGAAAGCACTGGGGGCAAAAGGAGAATGGAAGTAACAAGGGCACACATGCTCGTCTTTGCCGTGGAAACTAAATCCTAGTAGCAGGCCGCAGGTGGAGGTGGGTCTTGATTGATTCATCTCTAGCAATCACTGTGTTCAGCTTTTGGTTTACTAGCGGAAATCATAGTTATGGAGTATGTTTGGAAATCATCATATTCTGACAAAACTAACCAACAAGAAATATATCTGTGACGGTTTTATTCTGCAGGGAAAATTGATGGAAATAGGCCTAACCCAAAACTTTGGTTTTCTGTTCCGCCAATTATCACGGTACCAAACCTTGCAAAACTTCATGTGACATCCATTGCTTCGCAAAGCCCCGTGCTGCTAGACAACACCATCTTTATCCATTGCTAGCTAGCTTATCCAAGTAATGTGTCTATATTTTATTGTCATATTTTTATCATTATGTTTTCATATTGCTTTTTATTTTATATTATAATTACTTTGTTGGACTTCACTCTCCTCTCAAAGTAAAACTATGTCCAAAATCTGGACATTTGTCAAAATGTTTCCTACTAATTATATGTGTTCATATTCTATTGTTCCACACATTTAATAACTTTTCTTGTTTGTAATTGCAGAAAAAATACCTTATTCTACTTGCCATTTTATTTTTCTTCTAAGAATTAACGTATAAAATTCATGGTTAGCATGTATCAACCTGTGATCAGTCGTATTATACTCAATTATCTCATACAGAAAATTAAAAGACACCATGGAAAGTAAAATTGCTTGAACATAATTACTATACTATTGTGGTTAAAGAAGATCATGAAAAAAGTGAAACATTTGTATTTATACAAGCAAAAGAGAGTAGCTGCAAGGAATCATTGTAGTTTCCAAAGACGAAGATAACCATTGAGCAACTAGTGTAGTGGATCTCAGTCATGCGCATTATTGCGAGTAAGAATTGCAGGCACACATCGAATAATTTTGACACGTCATACACATGATAAAGTGAATGATAATAATTTTTGTCACTGATAGCACAAAAATGACTGAATGGCACGCTTATCGAACGCACTCGTTTTGTCGAATGATGTGAAAAAGAGCTATTTTTGTTCATGATGGACAATTGCATTCTGTTGTCAAATGAAGTTGCGACCATAGTTTACTGAAAAGTTACAAATAATTAATCATGTATGTTGATTATTTATTGTTGTACCACAAATGAAAACAACTGGACACACTTTTTCACAAGCCTATCTAGTATTATTTTGTTTTTGAAAAGTAGGAATTGTTTATTAGAGAGATCACTCCTGAAAAAGTACCAATTGTCACCTCTACTCCATATAACATGAAGTCATGATTTCCTAGCTTAGTCTAGTAAAATGAATCTAGTCAATAGCTTCACTTTCCTGCCTGTTCAAAGTGTTCCCAAACCAAGGAACCCAAACATCTAACAGAACTAGTACGCTGCCCATGCATTGCAACGGATCTCAGATACACAATGACATGAGTGCTAGATTATGTCAATGTTGAACCAAATCATGTTAAGACAAAATGGTATACCCATAGAATTTGTAAACATGGAATGTTGATCTGGACCTTTGTTTATTGAATACCCCAGTTTAACAAAAGCCTAAATGTCACCCACCACTGCAATTGCTACCAATTTAAACCATTAATTACACATTACCAATAGCTAGGCTTCAATATAATTTCTCAACATGGCCATGAACACAGTACTTTTAGCAATATAGAAATCAGTAATTGCCATTAAGATGAACCAATTAATAATTATATGAACCAATAATAAATTTAACAAAGGGAATTGACAAGTAGTGACAATATAAAATCATTAACTGCTAAAGGGAATCATTATTATTTCTATCAATGAATAAGTGTTTACTAAGTAAAAGAAAGAACTATAAAGTGCAAAAACAACTTGTGTTATATCGCACCCATGCATGTCGTCATCAACGAGCACCCAAAAAATAACAACAAAGTAAAGGCAACTATAAAGTGGGACTTAACTCTCCTCCTCTCAAAGTACAATATGTCCATAATTTGGATGTTTTGACAAAATGTTTCCAACTAATTATATGTTTTCATCTTTTTATTGTTCCACATATTTAATAACTTTTCTTATTTGTAATTACTAAAAAATACCTTATTCCGCTTGCCCATTTTATTTTTCTACTAAGTATTAACGTATAAAATTAATGGTTAACATGTATCAACCTTTGATCAGCCGTATTATACTCACATATCTAATACAGAAAATTAAGAAGAAACCATGGAAAGTTAAATTGCTTGAACATAATTACTATACTATAGTGGTTAAAGAATATCATGAAGGAAGAGTAAAATGTTTATATTTATAAATTGAAATGAGAGTAGCTGAAAGGAATCATTGTTGATGTCCAAATGTTTATATTTATAACCATTGCGCAATTAGTGTAGTGGATGTCGATCATGCGCATTATTAAGAGAGTAAGAATCACAAGCGCAGATCGAATAATTTTCCATTGCGAATAATTAATGTTTTTATCATATCTCACAGAAACCTAATTAAATTTACTCTCAGAGTATATGCAACAGCATATATATCTACATAGATGTGCTTTTGTACTTGCAAATAATTTTTTTTTCTATCAGCAAGATATATGACCTCGTCAAAAAATGGATATTAATTGTTTGATAGTGCAGTGCACGTATGTATAACAAATAGGTATTTTTATTGACTTGCACCGGATCAGATGAACACAAAACCTCTACATTTTATATCGCTTGTGCGCGGAGGGCCACAGATAAAAACAAATTGAATGGCTCTTGTTGGCAGGCTCATATTTCATGGCAACTGAAAGAATTAAGAATGAAAGCACTGGAGCCACACATGCTCGTGGAAACTAATTCTTAGTAGTAGCAGCTCGAAGGTGGAGGTGGGTACGTCTTGATTGATTGATCTCTTCCAATCACCCTGTCCAGCTGTGGTTTACTCGTGGAAATACATGGTTGTAGAGTATGTTTGAAATCATCGTTTTCTGATGAAAGTAACCAACAAGAAATATATCCGTGATGGTTTATTCCGAAAGTAACCAATAAGTACGTCTTAGAGCAGCTCGACGGTGGAGGTGGGTCTTGATTGATTGATCTCTTCCAATCACCCTATTCAGCTGTTGGTTTACTGGTGGAAATACATGGTTGTGGAGTATGTTTGGAAATTATTATTTTCTGATGAAACGAACCAACAAGATATATATATCCACGACAGTTTATTCTGAAGGAAAAAAAACCATGGAAATAGGCCTAGCCCAAACCAAATAACAGGTAATATCCCCGATGGTATATATTTTCCAGACAGCATTCAAACGTCAGACACTTTACATTTTGGAATTATTGTTGTTGTCCAAATTAAGACAGATAACTACTGTGCAACTAGTGTAGTGGATCCCGATCGTGGACATTATTAAGCGAGTAAGAATCACAAGTGCACATCAAGTAATTTTTGACATGTCATACGCAAGATAAAGTGAATGACAATAATTTTTTCACCGATAGCACGGAAAATGACTCAATGGCATGTTTACCAAACGCTCTCATTTTCTGGAATGTATGGAAAAGAGCTATCTTTGTTCGTGATGGACTCATGCTGTTGTCAGATGAAGTTGCAACCATAATTTACTGAAAAAATACAAATCATTGATGAAAACAACTAGACAAACTTTTTGACAAGCTTATCTAGTATTATTTTGTGTTTCAAAAATAGGAATTGTTTATTAGAGAGATTCTTCCTGAAAAAGAAACAATTGTTGCCTCTACTCCATATAACATGAAATCGTGATTTCCTTAGTCTGGTAAAATGGATCTAGCTAATAGCTTCACCTTCCTGTCTGTTCAAAGCGTTGCCGGCCTGAGGAACTCAAACATCTAACAGAATATAGTCTATCGTGGCTTGAAAATTGAAATATCTCTGAGTATCTGGTATAAGATATCAAAATTGAAGCGTATGAGTATACAGAACCTATAACTGCCAACCTAGTTTTGCTTTCGTATTAATATTGTCATATATGTTTTTCAGCAATGTTAACTTCTGTGCAAATGTATGTCACTTATATCGTCAATCTTGATGCACCCAACTTGTAAATGCAGCCAATACTGATCAGTTCGATGGAATTTAGCGGCAGATATATAGGTAGGGTTTTCAAAACTCTTGTTCTGATTAATTGCCTATGTCCCATGTTTCTGTGTGGTAATGGTTTTAGTGTAAACTCATGGAGGAAAACCCAAATATTTCAGCATTTATTGATTATCTCATCAAACATCGCAAATTAAACTTTCATGTAATACAAGATAATTCAATTACTCTTGCACTAATGTTTCTCTTACTTCTCTTTCCATGCATCCAGTGTGCACGAGTAGCTGGTAGGAATGGGGAAAAGAATATGTAAAAACAGTACCCCAAAACTTAGCAGAAAAGTTGATGCACCACCGCAGAGATGCTGTGCTTTCTGCATGCACCACTTGCCGTTAACGAACAATGACTGCAAGACTAGTTTCAGTCTTCATAGGGACTCAATGATTTGTGATTGAGGTGATCTAGGTACGTGTTAAACACATACAAATGAAGTAGACAAGAGCAGCTAGCTGGCAAGCAGCTCACAGACTTGCTAGGAGCACAGTGTAGCATGACATACACAAAGTGATTGTTCAAAGCTAGCAGAATAGGGTAGAAAAGCGATTGCTGAATGCATGGAGAATGAAAGCTTGACACTCGAGACTAGAATGCCAGGGTGGTAGCACATTGGTCATTGTATGTATAATTGCGAAATGTGACATATATGACTACCTAGCATGCATGGGATTCAGTGACAAATGGTAAATGTAATCATGCATAAATGAGCTTACTGATGTATTGTCCTTCTAGTTCTGAGACGATGATGTAAACTAGGTAATAAGAGGGTGAATCAAAAATTTGAAATACTGAATGTACCTTTAATAATTTGGGATGTGATCACGATGATGTAAACCTCCTTGCATAAGGTTTCTCAATTTCATGGAGAAATTCTGAGTTTCTTGCAATAAATTTTACTTAATTACATATCCTCAAGTTAGTTTATGCTTTTGTTTCTGAATGCTAATTATTTGGCACAATAACAAATAGCATGCGGAGCAGTCCTCATCCAATAACACCGAGCTATGTTGATTAAGGTTTAACTAGTCATCACCCCATGTATTTGCACAGGTTGCATGTTTAATTTATGTTTTTCATTAACTTGATTACTATAAAACATGAAGATCTAACAACTATTATAGCGTTCATCAATTGCACTCGATCATATTATTTTAACTTCAGATTGTGAAATTTGAAATTTCTTACCATATCTATGTAACATTCCAAAATTCTAATTACTCATTAAATTATGTTCAAATCATTGTTTCCTGCATTTTGATAGATTTTAAATTTTTTGAGGATTTATTAAAAGCTTTTCTAATTTTTGACACTAAAAATAATCTTCTAAAAATAATTAAATTATTAGCAGTGTTTCGATATAATTTAATTGAGTTTTCTATTGCAAGTGTATGAAAAACATTTTGGCTTACTTTTGAACTTCTCTGCATTTGTTTGAAAAAAGAAAAATCAGTAACATCCTGTTTTTCAGAGTTTCCTTAAAGCTTTTAAAATAACGCTCACCATTTGGATTTTTCTCGAATTAATTGAAGCTTAAATTTCATTTTTACAAATTAAAAGGGTTTACTGTGAGTAATCTAAACTTTAATTATTGTCAAAAATATTTTATTTGGCTTACATATGCTTCAGGGAATTTTTTTGTATTTTTTACAAATTTATAAAGTTTCTTTACTATTTTCTAGAGCTCAATTGAATTTTTCTAATTTCTAAAATTAGAAAACCATTCAAAATCCCTAATTAGCCTATCTCTCCCAATCCGACCTGCCACCTACCTATCCTATCTCTCCCGTGACCGACGAGTGTGGGCCATCTGTCGCCGACCGCATGCATCGCGATTCTCCATGTGTCACCGCCAGCGCCTTCCCTTGCGCCTTGATTGGGACTCTCGGTGTCCATGTCCGAGATGTCACCATCACCTTGCGCATCTTTACCCCGACTCAACGTCCGTGTTCGTGTGGACTCCTCGATTTTCCGTATAAAACCCTAAGCTATCCCCTCGTTCTTCGTGATCCAAGCCCTCGCGAAACCAGCCCATGCGCCGTCACCATCATCGTTATCATCTTCGCCGCCTTCCACGTGCGTAGGTCAACTTTTCCACCACCACCTTCGCCATCATCGCCGTAAGTCGCCGTTGTCATCCTTCGCCGCTCCATCGCCGGCCACACTGTCAATCGCCGCCACCACGCTCGCCGCGTGCCCCGGTCTATGACCACACTACAGCCGCCTATGTAGCTCGCCGCCTCATGATCCACGCTGCTCCTTTACTAGCCGAGCCAACGCCTCGTGTCGCGTGCCCCACTAACGACAGCGCCGATTTCAAAGATGCACCCACGCCTCGGTGAACCAAGCCACCGACAAGTAGGGCCCACCTACCAATAGGACTATGTTGTAGACTTGTGAGCCAACCACGCAAGCAACCGAGTCAATAGCTCTAGATCCTATGTGTCGTTCACATGTCCACCATGTTAGCCACCCAAGCATGTGTCGGTGCCACATCACCATGCCACTTGTCAACCACATCACCCCGCCACCTCGGTCCTCAATGCCACATCAACCCTAGCAGTTCGGTCATCCACCACATCAAGAATGATCTCATAAATCCTATTTTCCATTAGAAAATAATTCATCCAAAAGAAAATAGATGCTGACATCATAATTAGGACTTTTCTTTAGAAAAATAATTCCAAGAAATCCAATTTTCCTTTTTCTTTAGATTTTAATATTCGAGTGCCTATTCTTCTCGTCTTAGCTCCGATTGACCTGATTCTTTTTCCCAACTTTATCAAAAATTGAGCTCTACCTTTTGGTTCTAGTTTTAAAGTTTTTGAAGTTCATTTGAATTTTATTTGTGTTTCGTTATATAACGTCTTCAAAGGAGTTGAAGCGGGATCTAAAGACCAAGAGTTGGTAACTAAGGAAAGGCCAGGCAAGTCATGTCTTTTGATCATGTTGAACTTAGTTTTTAAATCTATTTATTTATCATTTTGTTTTAAATTATCATACATTGCTATTTTACTACAAACCTTTGTACCTAGAAGCTATGGTCCAACTTGATTACTTGTGCATTCATAATTTAAATGCCATGATTCCATTGTCATCTTAGGATAGCTTGCTAATTATCTAATAATGAAATACTGGTTATCACATGGGTTGTACATTTAATATGATTAACCATGCTTGTAGTAAGTTGGGATTATCATCACATGTCAATTAATTAATTAATTAATTTCAACTTAATGAGATATTGAATCATGGTGGTTAGCCACAGTTATAAAATTTGAGTGCCATGGCATGGGTAGTGTCATTGGGTGAGTGATCATGCCATAAATGAGAAAGTGTGGTTAGCACTTTGAGGGATGTGGATATCTCGCCTAGGTAATATCTAAGGACTTAACTTTATGTGCCATTGATTTGAGTCTTATCGTGCAATCACATGTCCAGTATGAGATGGACCTAGCTAATTAATTTGTGATGTTTTAATTTCGATTTCACCATTAGTATGTTAGTGGGTGTCAGTTAGACATTTCCATGGGGAATAAGAGAGATTTGTTTAACTAGGTGGTTAACCTACTCAATCGTGAAATCTTAGTGGGTGAAACTAAGTTGAGATGAAACTTTCTAATAGTCTTGTTATGATCTTCTTGGTTAGCATGCCCAAGGAAGCGTGTTGCTCTAGCGCCACTATACGAGATGATCATATCATATGGGTAAAGTAGTGCAACCTCTGAGAGTGTAAAACTATTCAAATAACCATGTCCCTAGTCATGGATAATTCTCATGATTTCCACGAGCATTAGAGTTTTCATAAAAACTTGGTTGGGTTAAGTCTGAAAAGTGAATGGTTAATTCACGTGGTTCATTACATAAATAGTTTGTTCACGGGTGATTAATTGGGTGAATGTTTAGTTCACTTATAGTTTATTCAATTCTTTTGATTATTTACTCATTATCATTTTCTATGTTTGCCTTCAATCTATTTATTGTATTTACTTTAAATTGTTGCTTTCTGCAAAATAACCACTCATCCATCGTTTAGTAGGTCTTGCATAATTATATTACATTCTTATTGCAAACGACTTATTGAGTACTCTATGTACTCATGGCTATATCCACATTTGCTCAGTTGAAGAAAAAAACCATTTCAACTGGAGGTACCTGAATGAGAATACCACGACAACTTCTCGAATTAGGGTCTTGCTTCCCAGTCGGTTGCCTATGGGCATGTCGAATGAGCACTTCATTTTTGTTGTGTTTCTATTTCTAGTTTGTTAAGCCATTCTAGCTATTAAGGTGTAAACTTGGCTATAAGGGTGCAACTTCGATAATCAATAATATTTGATCTTTTCTTGGTTAATCATGAATATGGTTGATATTCTATCTATGTTTCTACTGTGCGCACTAGCATAATCTTGGACTAGTGCAGTATACACAGAGAATCCAGATTTGCATATTTGGGCCTAGACAAAATCCTACCTAAATGCTACAGCAACCAATTAATTTTCAAGAAAAACTGGGAGCTAGTAAATGGTAGGATTAAATTTTATTAGGAAATATACTAAGCCAAGAGCCTCTCCAAGAATTTTTAGGTTTTTTGGAATGCCTTTGGTATGTTTAAAAGTTTGCCAAACCTCATCAGTAAATAGAAAATATTCAAACTCATATAGTGCAATCTAGTAACATTCAAAGAATTTTTGAGGAAACTTTAAAGCTAATAAAATTCTTACAAATTTTCACAAAAATGCATGCTGCATCCAAAGCCATCAAAAAAATTTTATAATTTTTGGAGCCCATTTGCTATGTCTAAAACTTCCTTAAACTTCTCAACCACCTCATCTTCTTGTCTGACTGCACACGGGGACTACTTGCACGCTGCTTCTTCCACCTCAAGATGTCATCCATGGATGCCGCAAGCAGTGCACAACAAACTATAGTAGGCCGCCTATGAAAAGCTGAGCCATACTCCTCGAGCACCCTGCCCAAGACCCCTACACCTCTTTGTCGCCCAAGCCGTCATCATCTTCATTCGCATCCATGCCTACCAGAGGCGCAACCTGCTACCTGAAGATTTCATGTTGTGCCCCTTGGTTTTTCCCTCTTGTTCCCACAATTTTCTCACCCTATTTAAACATTCAACAGTGTCTCTTTCTTTGCCATTCTTCCCTCAACATTCTACACAAGTTTGAGCTATTGAGCTGCACTACCTTGGCCGGAACATAGATGTCTTTCTCGATGCTGGCGACACGCCCGTCGTAGCCACTGCAATAATGTCATTATCCCCACTCCATCAGTAAACATTTTTCCAAGATGTTCACATCATAATGCTTTCTTTGCCTTAAGGAGAAAAAACCCTCTGTTGATTTTGACTTTTATCTAGCAAATCTCTGGGAACACAGCCTCTTCCTCGCCTCCAGCCAAAATTGGCCAAAGAATGCCACCGCCAATGCAACTCCTCACTAATGTGACGATGGCCCGATCTTCCGGGAGGTACTGATAAGTCGATTATGGAGAACACGACGTTGATGATCCAAAGGCTCCGACCAAAACAGATCGATCCCCTCGCAATCACTACACCACTACTCTGATGGTTATCAACCATGCCGAACGCGGTTGACCTTGCCAAGAAGGCTATCTCCTGCAAGCGAATCGAGAACACAAGCAAGAGAGTAGAAGATGCAATCTGAAATTGTATTGGGAATAAAGATTAAGTTCACAAGTTGGGGTTCCTCAACCAGACGTGCGGTGAGACTACTAAGCAGTATAATCTCTTAAGAAAAACCCGAGGAAAACTAAAGAGGTGCGACCTCCTTAAATAGGAGTGGGGGAGGCCGTACTTATCTAATAAATGGGGGTGCGGTACTATTCATGGGTACTATTCATGTGAACAGTATGGCCGCAGTACTGTTCATGTGAATAGTACCGGCCCATGAATAGTGCCAACCCAAATAGTCTAAGTGTTGATACAAGGCCCTCGGCCCAAAAGGTGTCGCAGCACCATAGATAATAAGCCTAAATTCGTCAATCCGATGAAGTAGACTTGATGAATGCAGCCAAATTGGTGGAATTGGACAAATTAGGTGTCGCCGTGAGTTGCCTCCTCCTCTCCATAATTCCTGATAGTTGAGTTGACGAGCACGTGCCCGAGTAATTAGACCTTACCCATCATTCATAGAAGCAGTAAGAGGAGTATTCATATCAGTAGAAGCGATGTTCTCATCACTCACCGAGCACCTCCCCCTTCGATTCCTCACTACTAGAGCATCCCCTTTGCCCCCTCTACCTCCTCTAAAGACTGGCTTGAAGATTCATCCACCGAGAAGCTCTCTCCATGTGCACCACTGTCATCGCCACCGATGCTCTATGGGTAGCCCGCCACAGCCTTCCTCCACCACCGTTGACTGGTTTGTTGAGTTTCCTCTGGCCTATGGACTCACACACCCCTCCATTTCCTCCCTTTTTTTCTCTAGTGAGCTACACCACAAATGCCCATCCTGGCCATCACTTGCCTCCACCATGAGCCACAACAGAGCACGTTGCCACGACCGCCATTGGGACTGTTGTCTCCTAAGCAATCTATTTTGCTAGTTCCCACTGTCTCCTTGTCCTTCCCCTTACTGCCAATGAAGCTCACCAAAGGCATCCATGGGTGTCCCTATTTCTAAAATCATGATATTCCATAATCTACAAAACAATTTGAGTTTAGCCTTTGTTTGAATTTATTTGGCATTTCTTTCTATTATTTGGCTTTATTCGCTAGATATCAACGTACCAGCGATACTTCAAGAATCCAGCGCAAGACACAAGTGTTCAGCAGTAAGGCAAGTACCCCCTTTGACCATGTTGATCCTATATTTCAATGTTAAGTATCTTGTTTGCTCAAACTATTATGCATGCATGTATTAGTAGTAAAATCACTACATTGGTAAGGTGGTCAGTTATGTCAATTTGTTGCATTGAACATTCCTTGAAAAGTTGCCATACTCATTGTTGTCATGCTGGTAATGATATCCATAGCTAGCATGATTAATTGTGGAAGTTTAGAACAAGTATAAATTAGAGTTGCTTAGCCTTGCTTAGTTGTCAATATACTAGATGATCGATTTCATATACATTCAAAAATGGGTCGATAATGTTACTAGACTAGAGTGGTCACCCTGAATATTTTGCCTAGAAAATGAAATTGAAAAACTATTATTTTAACTTGGGCAAGATATGTGTATAACTCATGATGCGAAAGGAAATCGCACGTGTTGGTTGGATTGTGGAAATACATATGGATACGACATGTGGTGAAAAGGAAAACTTGTATGTGATAGTTGACGAGGAAACTCTCACTCGAGTCGGTTAAGGATTGTGAACTTTTGTGTTTCATGCACATACCCTTTATTAATATGCTCTACAACTTGGTGTTGTATTTCTTTCATTTCCTCGGGGTTTATGCGGTATGGTGGTCAGTTAGGCAATGGTGCTCTAGGTACCAAGTCGATCTAATACTCGATTCCTCGCTGTGGTGGCAACAAGGGTGGTACCTAGTTTTGAAACATATCCTCATTGTTGTGGCTCTGCACCAAACAGAGAGAGGTATGGTAGTGGAGAGTTAGGTGTGCAAATGACCTCCGAGTCTTTTCCTAGGGTCGATCATGATATATCGACGCGTTCCCTAGGAAGGAGCGACTTTACCATCATAGTCTTACACCGAGTTCCCCTCGAGGACAAGCTATGTCATTTACATGATTTACAACCTTCCCAACAAAGCTAGCTGGGTTTAGGTGGGGCCACCCCTACAACAGAGCCTCTCATGGTGAAGGGCTTCACAGCCGGGCCAAGCCGCTGAGCCCTTTGGCCCTCCGTCCTCGCGGCCGTGACGTTGTGTGATTGTGGGTGAAGCGAGTTGAAGCCGAGGGTCCGCCGCAGAGCTGTTGTCGGGTCTTGCGCTGGCGGTCGCAGCGAGTCGCACCTACGCCAAGGCGAAGACCTCGCCGACACGGGAGGAGCGGGCAAGCGCCGGAGGTTGGGGCATCTCATGCGCGGAGCAACCGCGATCGGTCCGACTCCGCCGGTAGGACACGTGTGATTAGCCACGGCGGTTGAGTTCGCGCCGATTGCGCCGAGCGCGCTATATATGCGCCGTAGCGGTGTGACGAAGGACTCATCGGGACACTGCTCAGAATATACCTCTTCCTCTCACGAGCATGCGACAGGGTTAGCGTTAGCTGGGGTGCTCTTGTGCATGCTTGTGGAAGGAAGAAGGTACGTTCTTGAGTTGGCAGAAAGGTTCACGCCCCGTGCTGATGAAGAAGTATCGGGCGTTGCGTCTGGGGCATCCTCCAGTGCTCGGGCGTGCCGGGACATTATGCTCCGGGGCGACGGTGACCCCTTGCTGGCGGCTGGCTTTGCGTCGGTCGGTGCGGACTCCCGCCGACTAACCCATCGCACGGTGCTTCTGCGACCTAGCGCCCATGGAAAGGCATGGGACACATTAGAGTACTAAAACGGTTGTGGTAAGAGTGAAGAGGTATAATGTGCAGCAAGTGCCGGGGTTGCCCCGAGCCACCCGAGTGACACGCAGACGCGTGGCTGCCTGGTGAAGTGCCCGAGCCGATGGCGGACTCAGGGTTGCGCCGCGGGGGCGAAGATCTCGTCGAGGGCGGAGTCGGAGTCATTCCGCTGAGGTGAAGGCTTCGCGGAAGGTGGGTCTGTGGGCCCTTGGTGGTGCCGCATCTAACCTGCGTGGGTGGAGACCCCGTCGACACAGCCATATGCGCAAGTGCAAGCCAGCGGGAATGTCGCACGCGTACGAGCGGCCATGCCGCTTCGGCCTCCGTCGATTGCGCTTCTACACGCAGGGGAGAGCTGCATAAATACATACCAGGAGGGTCGTAGCGTCTTCTGGACTAGCTGATATGGTCTTTGATCTCGAAAATATGCCTTCTTTAGTTTATGAACATGCATAGAAATATTGCCGTGTTGATGAACTGAAAGAGGCCTATTTTCGAGCGCAACATTCCGACAATCGCCGGCCGGCGTGCGCGCGTAGGGGAAGGAGGCCGCTGCGTTGATCGGCGCAGACTCCGCTGAACGGACTGCTCCACGAGCGCTCCCCAAGGCGGGGGCGCCTTCTGGCGCATGGGTGCGTGTTGACGTCGAGGGCAGACCTGGGACTTCCTTGCGAAGCCGAAGATGCCGCCGAAGGCGGACCCAGGTTATCTTGCATAGATCCCTGAGCAGACACGTGGTGAGGCTCTATTGGTGCACCGTGCGCTGCCAGGGCCCTTGGTGCTACCGCCTTTTGACCGGGCATGGCGCGCACGGGTAGGTGTGCGAGTACGATGGCGATCGTGGGAAGGTGGACGGTTCGCCTCCCAGCAGTTATCTTCATAAACGGCGTGGGAGACACAGGGGTATTAAATACCCCTTGCGTTGCGTCGTTCCTTTTCCTCGCCTTGCCTTCTAGCTCCCGCTCACGCGCCGTAATCTCCTGGCTTCCCTGCTTCCTTCCACGCCTCGAAGCTCTAGAAGAACGATGGCATATGACGGGGCGCGCTCGCAGGCGACCGATGACAGTGCCGTCTTCCGGCGGGCGTCACCGCTCGAGGTGAGGTACACCCTGGAGGGGCGCGGCTTCGCGACTGTGGACAAGCGGTGGACGGCGGCGAAGAGAGTAGAGGGACCGTGCTCCCGCATCCTGGGACCGACGCTGGTGACGAAGCAGACGATTCGTGGCCTTCTGGGTGAAGGCAAGCGGTAGCGGTCTTGAGTGTTCGGGACGGCCGGTGACGGTTGACATCACATCTGGTGTGCTAGTAGATGATGATGATGAGTGGATAGCACGGAGGCTTGTGGGGATCACCGCCCGCTTCAATATGCGCGACCTCACCGAGGAGTTCGTCATGTATGGCGTGGCGCCGCTTGCCGCGGAGTGGCGTGTTGCCCCTGGGAAGCTTCAGCACGACAACGTCCGCCCGTTCGTGTCTTCGCTGCCGAGACCCTCCGACCCGCGTAAGTTGTGCTGGTGCTTGCCTTCGTATGCTATGCCCCAGGGCTGTTGCTTCGATAACGTGCCCCCGTGCCCCTCGTAGGTGCTTCCCTAGAAGACGTGGAGCATGCACTGGGCGTGTTTCTTGGGCCGTACACGGCCCGGGAACACACGCTCCGCACGGCTGCGACCGCGGAGGCAGGCCTGGGGCGGTTGAACCGTGTGTGCGAAGCCTTGGGTGTGAGGGTGCCGGAGCGCGTTGTTCCGGCCCCAAGCCCACCTTGCCATGACTCCACGGGTGAGGGGGTATTAACGGATGCGGGTTCCGACTCGGCGGATCATGCAGACTTGGAGGCAAGAGAGAGTGCTGCCTCGCCGCCAGCAGGGTTTGGGGCGGAGCCATCGCCCACGGAGTTCGTTCCCGCGAGCGTGGATCCTCCTTCTGCGGTGGTTTTCGAGGCGGGGCTGCCTTCTTGTTCCGCAAAGGCTAAGTGGCCCCGCATACGGTCGCCCGTTTGCTCGTCTGGGGGGTTTGTTGTAGCAAGCCAGGTCGGGGCCGTATGGGACTCGGACTTAGACACCGAGCGTCTCGGTGCCCGCGTGGCCCTGACAGAGCCTGCGGCTTTCGGGGGCGAGGGCTTGGTGGAGCTAAGCTCCGACATTGAAGTTCCCCCACTTGGCGAGGCAGGTGAGGATACGGAGGTCCTTGCGGATTCAGGCGGGGCTGAAGGTAAATATTTGTTGACGTGCCCTGCTAGATATTCACAAGGCTGACCGTCGTATCCCCTTGGAGCAACACGGTTCCCCGAACGCGGGCAGCCCTCAGAGCCCGAGAATGGTCGCTTGGAAATGACGTCCGACGTTGCCGAGGCTATCGTCGCGGATGCCACCCGACGCCTGGCAGACTTCGTCCCTCGGGCGGAGGAGCTGGCAGCATGGTGGGGGGCCGCGGATGGCGCGGCCGCGAGCCTAGACCGTGATGCATTGCAGATTTGCGGGCCCGGACTTCTGGAGGGAGTGCTGGAGGTCTCCGAATTGAGGGTGAGTGTCTGACCCTGAGCAGCACACGGCCCTTGGAGGTATACTGATTGCTTTATCGCATAAGCGTTCGCCCTTAGCCGGGCACTGCAGGCGGCCCATGTCTGGGAACGGGAGGCCTTGGAGGACCGACTGCGTGTCGCGGAAGGAGCCCTTCGTGTGTCAAAGGAGGCGCATTCTGCTAAGGACAACTGCGTGTGGCTCGTGGAAGCAGAACGCGCGGGGGCTATCTCATATGCCGCGGAGCTTGTGGCATCGACTCGGCAGGCGGCAGTGGAGGAATGGGACGGCTTGCTCCGGCAAGTCGCCGCACTGGAGGAAGAGAACGGCCACCTGACTGCATCCCTGAGGGAGCGGGATCAGGCGTTGGGTGCCGCCTCGGCGACGGCATGGGAGGCTATATTGGCCCTGGAGGGTACTCTTGATTATCTCGGTGCCGAGGTGCCGCCACGCTTCTTTGGACCCGAAGAGCTTTCATGAACACTTCGGCGAGTTGGAGAAGCGGCCGACCTTGCTCAGGCTGCCGCGACATCCTTTGGCAACCACTGCTCGTACGTGACTGCATGCCTGGTGTGTGCTCTTCTCCGACACCGGGGCTGCCGTCACGTCGACAAATTGGGCGATTCGCAGCTAGAGCTGCCTGCTGGGACCGGGGTGATGTCAGGTGCCGTGCGCGTCGTTCGGCCCGTCGTTCGGTGTTTTCACGAACGGATCTGGGAGTACATCGGGGAGGCCGCGGCGAAGGTGGTGCTGCGACGGAACATGTACAGCGAGGGGAGCCTTGGCGAATGGCTGGACGGCGTTGCCCGGCGCAACGATGACGGTGCCGATGGCTCGAGGCAGGTGTGACCCCGGGATTCTTGCACGCTAGTGTGTGTTGGGGCCTTTGTACTCCATGTAGCAAATGATATGAAGATTGCTTCCCTTCTTTGATCCACTGTGCCACTTTATTCCGAGCAGCTGCCCGATGGGGACCCGCTGTTGATTTCTGACGCCGTAGCCCGGCGCCGTTTACGTTGGTGGTGGCGGGCCAAAGACTCACTCAATTTCTGGGCGAATCGACCTTCGGCGGGTGAGGCTTCGGTCGAGAAGGTCGTCCAGGTGAGGCCGGACAAGTAGTGTTGGTCTGGCGGTTTTTGTAATCAGTTTGTAACAGCGCGATAGGTAAGCCGAAGCGTTCGTCCCCGCTGTGAGGTAGACGCGTGAGGTAGGCGCGGAAGTAGGTGCGCGAGCGCTCCGTCCCCTACCATCCGAAGTGGTGGCAGCGGAGCTGGCGCCTAGTCGAACTAGACATGCGAGCGCTTCGTCCCCTACCCTCCGAATCGGTGGCGCGGAGCCGGGCGCCAGTCGGGCAGACGCGGAGCGCCCGCCCCTACCCCGGTGGTGGCAGCGAGCTCGCGCCTACTCGGTAGACGCACGAGCGCCCGCCCCTACCGGTGGTGGCAGCGAGCCGGGCGCCAGTCAATGAGACACGCGAACGCCCGCCCCTACCCTCCGGTGGTGGCGGCGAGCTGGCGCCAGTCGGGCAGCACAAGCGAGCGCCCGCCCCTACCAAGTGGTGGCGCGAGCTGGCGCCAGTCGGCGAGACAAGCGAGCGCCCGCCCCTACCCTCCAAGTGGTGGCGCGAGGTGGCGCCAGTCGGCAGACAAGCGAGCGCTCCGTCCCCTACCCTCCGAAGTGGTGGCAGCAGAGCTGGCGCCTAGTCGAAGTAGACGCATGAGCGCTCCGTCCCCTACCCTCGGAAGTGGTGGCAGCGGAGTTGTTGTTCTGGGTCTCAACAATTTCCGATAAACAATTAGAGGATATTCCAGAAGAGCAACTTATACTTCTCTCCAACAGGGTGACCAAGGCAATTAGCAATATCTTGTCAAGACGGAGAGGAGGTCCAATCAGATACTATGCATGTGGTGAGCAAAACTATATCAAGATAAATTACCCCAAACTGAGGAGCAAGGAGGTCAAGCATGACAAGGCACCAACTCGTCGCTCCCAAGTCAAGATTGATCCAAACAAGAAGGACAATTATCACAGGGTGGTTAACAAGATAATTTCAACACTTGATGAGATCATTTTGAGTGATGATGATTCTAAAAGCGACGATGAGGGCATTGGCAAGAAGGCAAAGGAGGTAGACTTCACAGGGATGTGTTCTATGGGAAACAGTGAGGAGCTCAACGATGATGATCTTTATAGTGATCCTGATGAGGTAAAACTTTCTTATACTGATTTATCTCGTGCTATGCTTAGATTGACAGAGAAGCTCAAAAAGTATAAAAAGAAAAATTAAAAATCATGAATTTGTTGTTAAGAGCTTAAATTCTGAAATCAATAGACTTGGAACTTCTATTCCTGATGATGAATCTTGTGAGTCTTGTCAAGTTTGACATTCTAAATTAGAAGCTGCTAGAACAATTAATACAGCAAACTTGGTTCAACTTAATGATGTAATTGTTAAACTTGATGAATTACAATTGGCACAATACTCTTGTGATGAAAAGTTAAAACTTGCAAATGATGAAATTGAAAAGCTCAAAACTAGTTCTTCTACATGTTTGGAGTCAAGTATTTCATGTGCTCAATCTAAAACTTGTTTGAAGTGTGAATTGTTAGAAGCTAGACTTAATTCATCTCAGGAAATAATTCAACAGATATTTTATCATGAGATATCTTCTTGCTCTAACTATCCTAATCTTAACACAGAGATAGAAGTATTGACTAGACAACTTAATGATTTTGCTGAAAAGGAAAGATTTACTCAGTCTGGCGCTTCTAAGAAACTTGTGAATGAACTCTTTAAGTGCTCAACTTGTCCCACTTTAGCTAAATAATATGAGTACCTTAAAGACACTTTTGGCAAGAAAAATCTAGATATGATTCTAGACAAGTCAAAAATAAGTGTGAAAAATCATGTTCTAGGATTTAATTGTATTGAACATGCCAAGACTAATCCTCCTAAGATTGTTAAACTTCATGAACCTGGAAAAATTGAAATAAAATCTAAACTGAAACAAACTATTTTTAAATCTGCTGGTTTTATGCAAAGTTCAGTTGCTAATGCTGTAGGTGCTAGCTCATTATCTCAAAAGAATTTTAATTTTATTAGATTTCATTGCACCTATTATGGAAAAGATGGACACTTGCATGAATTTTGCTTTACGCATGCTAAGAAAGAGAAGAGAGAAAGATTCGATGCAATGAGACAAAAATATGTATCATCTTTTGTTCCTAGAACTAATGCAAATGTTAGGTTTTTAGAGAATTTTTATGATGACTTTAAATCTGCTTCACATGCTGGTTTGGGATTTAATTCAAATAATTCACATTCTTTTTGGCGTTTTGATCGACCACATGCACGTGATTTTGGTTCTAGTTTTGTTATTGTTCCTTCACATCGTATATCTTAGTATTGGATTCCCAAATATTATTTCACTAACCCCGGTACTGTGAGATCGATGTTTCCTATGATATTAGGACAGGTGATGAGGATGGAGAATATGAGCTTGATTCAGTTTCAGTCTTTTACATCATTGCTTGGTTAGAACACTTGATAGCTCTTCATTCTCTTTGATGGCTTCAAGAGATTTCACTTTCTGAGAGACCATGTGAAAAAGGTGATGTTGTCCTATATCTTATGAGTTAGATTCTAAAATTGTTGATACTCTCATAAAACTACTTGATTCTTCACATTTTGCTCATATGCGAAGTGAGTTAGGTGTGTTACATTCCAATGGGATTATTCTGAGGGGGAGCTTGTTGTTTAGAAATTTTAGAAGCTTTGTTTATTATTCTTATCAAATAACTCATCAATTCCAAGTAATTGAAATCAATTGAGTAGTAGAGCTCTCTTTATCATATTTATTATATACTGTGTAGCTTTGATCATGACTGACTATAATTAATTTACTACATTTGAATTTAAAGCATGACATGGCAGAATACTTTGACTAGATTGATTATATTTATTACTTTATGACGTCCATCAAAAAGGATTAACTTGATTGTGAGTCTTATTTTAAATCTTGACTATGAGGCTCGCATGTTTCATGTTGCAATCTTTTTATGATTAGTCAATTTGGCATGTTATAAAAAAATTAAGAAAGGGCAATTGAAAAGATGTATGCTTCAAGTATGGCATGGTAAACAAAAAGAAAAAGCACAAAAGTGCACAAAATAAAAAAAAAGTATGCTTCAAGCATGCCACCATTGAAAAAAATGCTACAAGTATGTCATCATGAAAAGAAATATGATACAAGCATACCACATGCCTAAGAATTGAGTGTGGAGCAATAAGTTATTACATGTGACTGCTAACTCGTCTAGATTTAAGATTTGCTTCACTTTTAGGCTTTGACTTCTCGTTGTGATGTCTGGTCATTGTTGCGATGCTTGTCATTGATATAAATCGCTTAATCATATTGACAGAATTATTTTGACATTGATATATGATATATGGCTTTATATGATCTAGATAGCTCTACTAAAAAATATGACATGGTTACTTTATTAAATTAATGTATAGTGGCTTGGATAATCTACAAAGCTTTTAGATTTTTACTCTCACTGCTTCTTTTCAGAATTATTCCTTTTCTGAAGTTTCTTGTTGATTCATTGCCAAAGGGGGAGAAAATTTTGTGAAAAAGTGGAGAGATTTGGTGTGGTATGCTTGGCGAGAAATTAGAGAAATTTGCTAAAATTGTTTCTCTTGGTTGAGGAGGAGAAATTTAAAAGACATTTGAGATTTATGGCTTAAAATATATTTTCAGCTTCAGTTCTTCACTTAGATCTCAATGGCAATCAGAACGGGGTGAATGATTGCAATGTGCAGTGGAAACTCTTTCTAATTTTCAATCTTTTGATCATTCAACCTGAAAAACAACTAGAACAAAAAACACACACAAAAGATAGCAAAAAGGAAAAATATTCTTGAGTTACTATTGCAGCCTATTAAAGATTAATACCAAACATTTGCGTGATGGACTTCATGTGAGGAAACAAGACACGTAAAAGAGCTCACGCCCAGAGCTCATGGCGGCGGGACCCACGACGAGTGTCTCCTCCTGTGCTTGTTGTTTAGATTTGTGTGACACGCCGTAAGAAACCACGCAAAAATCACACGATCAAAAGCCACCGTAACATCCAAAAGCCACCAAATTTTTATTCAAAAATTCAACTAAAAAAACACGGCCAAACCTACCGATTTAAAGCCTACATGCAGATCACCCATATGCACAAATCAAACACTAGGACTCACGGCTCCATCAAATCAATCAATAGTATATTTCTTTTTCCTTGTTGAAAATATATTTTAAGTCATAAATCTCAAATCTCTTTTAAATTTCTCCCCTTCAAAAGAAGAGAAACAATTTTAGCAAATTTCTCTAATTTCTCGCCAAGCACACCAATTGTTGGAATAGTCCCATATTTGTTGTGGAAGAGCAAGGGATCTAACTTAAAAGTGGGGGAGTCTCTCATCTCATTGGCTAGCTGTAACATCCTAATTTTTAGAAGAGTTTAAAGTCCTGACTTTAAAAATAAATTTTCTAGAATTTTTTGAAATTAATAAAGCTTAAATTGAATTTTTAGAAGTTAAAAAGGATTTAATATGATTAAAATAAACCTTAACATAAGCTAAAAATATTTTATTTTGATTCCTTGTGTCTCAAGGAATTTTCTGAAAATTTTGGTAAATTTTTGAGATTTATCTACTATTTTCTAGAGCTCTTGGTATTTATTTGGATTTCTGGGAAAAAGAAAAAAAATCATGAAAAGCCCTAAAACTGAGCTGGCCCACCCCTCATGGCCCACCTGAGCCGGCCCACCTCCCTCAACCACGCGTCGGCCTCTCGGCCCACACCCGCGCACCCCGTGCTGCGCCGCGCATCCGCTCGCGTCTCTGCCGCCCGATATGCCTTGCGCGCCACGTGGCAGCCATCCCGCACTGTCGCACCCCGCCTGCGCCGCACGCCGCGTAGCCCTAGCGCGCTCGCGCCTCACCTCGTGTCCCCGCTGTCCGATCTCCTCCCACGCCACGCGTCGGGCTCCCCGTCATCATCTTCGATTCGATTCCCCGTGCCGTGTTCCTCCCAAACCCGCCTCGGTTCACGTGTTTTAAACCTACCACCACCCTCGATTCGCGTGCTTCAAATAGCGCTGTCGCCACTGCCGAGCATTCCCGTCCTCGCCGCTGCACCTCACCTCTGTTGCCTCACCATCACATCGGGACCCCATCGCCGCACCTGTCCTCGCCGCGGATGAGCCTTCCTGCTGTCACTCGAAATCCGCCATCGAAATCCGCACCACATCGTCCTTGTCGCGAACCCCACACCCGCGTCGTCCCCCGCCATCGAGCAAACACCTAGCCATCGCCGTTGCCGTCGTGCCCCCGTTCCCGTCACCGCCGGAGCACCTCGCAGCCGTCGTCGTCGCAGTTTCCACGCTGGTGAGCGCCGCCACCTTCCTCGCCGACTGCCATCATCGCCCTCACCGTCGAAAGCCGCCGTCGTCCCAAGCCCTCGGCCACGCCCATGTCGCCTTTGCCGCCTGACCACGCGTCCACGCTGCACCGCCCTACCTCGGTTCCCGCGCTGACCCCACACGCGCCCGCGCCTGCCTCAGTTGCCGCTCCTGAATTCGCGCCCACGCTCACATTTGCGCAGCGCCCGTGATGCCTCGTACCGTGTGCCCCACCACGCGTCGAAGGTCCAATGGCCACCGCCCCGATCGACACCATTGATCCAGATCTGGATCGACGGCCTAGATCCCGCCACGCGTCATCCTCCCGGCCGTCCGATCCCACCGCCGCCGTCGCTCCCGAGCACTGCCACGTCAACCCTAGCTACGTGTCATGCCACGTCAGCCCTAGTGCCACATCAGCTCCACGCACTTCTCGCCCTCTCAAGGTCTGGTAGACAAGGCACATTGCCACCTACTGCAAGGACTCATGGCGAAGTTTAGTATGCACGGTCTTGTTGAAGAATACTACATGTTGAGGATAGCTCCCCTTGGGCAAGGGTGGAACTTGTCCTTCGCCGACAGCAATGCGTCAAAGGGTCTTCACACCTTCCGTGGCTTTGCAAAGTCCCGATGTAAGTGTTTTGCCTAGCTTCTAATCTTGTTTGACTCTGGGCTTTGCTGACCCCATAATTTTGTTGGACTAACGCTCCCCATGTGGAGTCTGTAGTGGTGGTCCTACTCGAGCGTGAGACAAAGGTCAAGAAGGGCATGGTGGAGGACTTGATCGTGGGCGAGAGCCGCAACTGTGCATGTGAGATGCTCAGTATTCTAGTGCCGCCCGGGCACCCTTGATGAAGATGGAGGATCCAAGTACGGGGCGAAGTGCCCACGTGAAGTCCTGGAGGACTCACCCCCATCCTCGAAGTTAGGAGAGTTGGGTAACCGCAAGGGCTCACACCATGCAGAGCTGGTTAGTGCCACAGGTACCTCCCGTAGGCTAGATAAGGGGAATGGCCTAATGACCAACCCTACCCCTTTAGGGCTCCCTGGGACCACACCTTTCATCCCCGAGCGCTTCTTCAACTCTCAGCTCCAGAGGTGTTCGCATGGCGGGAGCCACGGGGACAAAGGCAGGCCACACACCCCCTAGTGCCCCATGTGTGTACGCCATACTGAAGTCGCTGCCGGAGGACTTGCCTTAATAGGAGGGCGAAGGGGTCAATGACGCAACCATCAAGGTTGACTCAATGGACACCACTTCAGCTCACCACCCACAGACTGCGACGGGCGCAGCCCCTTCCGCCACCATGGGGGCTGCCACAGGTGAGCCCCTAGGGCCTAGCTTCGAGCACGTTATCCCCACATCCACACCGCGTGCGGGTACACCCTACAGAGAAAGCTCCAGCCTCCCTTGCTGATTTGGGGATGCGTCGCCACTAGGGACTTTGCCCTGCCTAAGCCTATGGTCAAGTTTCTGAGCGAGGCCGTCGCGTACACGATACCTGCAGACCTCAACTGAGCTTTGGAGGGCGACCCCCTGACCAAGCGGTAGGCTTTTACTTCGATGGGGGGTGTGACCTCATGAAGGTAACTAGGCTGTTTGTTTAGCTTGCTTTGGAGGACTCCTTACTGCTCTTCCCTTGCAGTGCCTCATCACCACACGCAAGATGTCAACCATACAAACAAAGTATTGACGGAGAACAAGAGGGCTGTGCACAAGGTGGAAGGTAGGACAGTTGCTATGCAAGAGACTTGGAGGTCGCCGCGAGGCGAACGCCGAGCTATCCTGCAAGTTGACCGAGTAGGAGTCCGACATGGAGTGTCTCTACCATGGCTTGTCTCAACCTTCAAACGAGCAGGACAAGGTGGTTTTCTCTACAGTTGTTGCTACTCGAACAATGCTCGGGTTGGCCAAGGATTTGGGTGTCTCTGTGGAGCTCCCCTTTGACTCTTTTGAGGTCTTTGAGGAGACTTGGCTTGCTTAGTTGAGCGAGACTGACGTGGTAGCTAGGGCATCAGTGTTGGGCTTTTGGCACTACTGTCTGTCTCTGACTCTGTCTGTTCCTTCTTCTCGCAGATCTGGAACTCACATGGGTTTAGCTACCTTGACGGACTTGTCTAGTGTGCCCACGCTCGTTTGGCCGAGGGAGACTATAGGGCGCGGGAGGACCCTGAGGGACCAAGGCCGTCCAAAGTGTGAGGCCTATCTCCAGCATATTGATGTTTTTTGGCTAACATTCTTTTGCACTTTAGCTCACTTGCACACTGTGTAGGCATAGTCTTCGATGTAGCCTCTCGTACCTAGGGAGCTGACCTTTTTTGTAGCCATGATGCCAACTATGAACTAATGTTTTTTTGTTTTGCTTTTTCTTTCCTTTTTGGAACACGATCGTATGATAGAATGTTTACAATGAGTGTTCGACCTTGTAGACAATGATGTGGTGAACCAAGTCTGTTGCCGGTCACTTGGGCACTAAATCCTCCCAAGCTAAGTCGCTTAAGCATTGCACCTCGCGAAAAACATCTATGCTGCGGTAAGTTCTGAGGCCAAAGCCGGTGTGGCGCTGATGTGCTCGGCAATAGACCTTATCGACTGTTGGGACTCTTTAGCACGAGGGTCTTAAATCACAATGACCTACATACCGACTAGCATGACATAGAGCCGTGGCACTTGAGACTTATTTTTGACCTCTTGTCGCTTGGTTTTCTACAACAATATTGTGCGGGACTATGGAGCCCCAACTTCGACTTGCCAAAATAAAGATCGATCACTACTCCCCGCTTCCCTTTTCTTTTTGCTAGGGGTATCCTTGTTATCCTGCCTCCCATTAGAAAAAACTTGGTGCTCAAGATGAGGCTCTCGAGCGGCATTTTGTTAGGGGGAGGAGGAAAGGACGTCAATGTTTCCCATCAGGAAAAACTTGGCGCTCGAGATGACGCTCTTGAGTGAAACTTTGTTAGGGGGAGGAGGAGAGGACATCACCGTTTCCCATCGAAAAAAACTTGACACTTGAGATGAGACTCTCGAGCGGCACTTCATTCAGGACAAGGCCCCCATTGAAGAAGACTTGGTGCTAAGATTTTGCTCAACCCCAGAGGGGAGAATCAACTCAACCCGAAGGAGGATTAGCTAAATCCCGAGAGGAGATTCACTCGACCCTAGAGGGGAGGACTAGCTCGACTCCTAAAGGAGACTCAACCTCGAGAGGAGAATTAGCTCAACCCGAAGGGAGATTCACTCGACCCGAAGGAAGGACTTCAACCCCGAGAGGAGGGTGATCACCAACTTTGCCCTGCAGGGAAATTGCCATCTTGACCCTGTGGGGAAATCGCCCACTGACCGGCTCGCGGCTTAACAACACAAAATATTCAACAAGAGTATGGCAATAGCATATGTATTTGTAGGATCGATTCACTCTAAGATAGGCAATCAGAGGGGGTGAATGATTATGAAGCTAAAAATAAATTTTAAGATTCCCCCTTAAACACAAAACCTATTTAAACCTCGTTTTAAAAATCTAGACAAAACGCTGTACTCTTACTAAAACTGATCTCAATAAAAAACCGTAACTCCAATCAACCTCAAAATTTGACAGAATAAACTAGATAAAATTATTGAACTAACCCAACTGGAATTACGTCAAACGGAGATCTAGAACTCGAGATATAAAATAAACAAGATCGCTGATGCAGATAGTGACGAGAATTGATTAAGCCCTAATTATGCAATTAAGCAAAATCCGTAAGGAATTAATCAACTAAACTTTCGAGATCACAAACTTGATGCCCTAGCTATATTAGATGGATCAAATCAAACCAAAGCTCATAAACCAGAAATTAATCTAAAACAGAAGCTGCGCAAGCAAGCACTTTTACTAGTAGCTTTCAATCCAACGAAGCAATACTATTACCAAAGCATGCAGATCTAAAAGAAACAAAAATATCATCACGTGAAACTAGCACTTGCACTCATTTATTGAAATACTAGAAGAGCTCACGTATGCATGCATCATCTACCAACACCATGCATGCATTCAAAAGACTTAAGGCTATCAGTAAAGAAAGCTAATTAGCAATAATTACCTCTCCTAATCACCTTGATATTACTACTATTGGCCGAACACCCACATGCATGCATGCAGCCATTTCTCTAGAAACTCTAATAGCAATTCTAAAACGTAGCAGCCAAATAATCCAATGCAAAATGCTAATTAGCAATTACCTCTAATCTCGTATGGCCTTCCTCAAGTCGCTTTGCTTCTCACGTCCTTTCCAAAGCCCTGTCGCGCCTACTCCTTTTTCATTCGAGCACAGCACAAGCAAAGAACACCACAGCCGGGCTGGCTGAGCCGAAGCAGCCGCCGGCAGTCCTCCCTGCAAAAGCGTCTGCTACGCCTGCTTCTTCTTTCAAGAAATCACGGCCCAGCCAAAGCACAAGGCGCCACACCGACGAGTTGGCGGTGAGGGACGCCGGATGCAACAACACGTCGAGTCGCTCTCCGCTTTTTCAGATCGCCTGCACGCTATCTTGCCGAGCCTACGACGCGTCGCCTCTTTCTTGATCTTCCAAGCCGCCGACTGCAGTCCGCAGTTTCTCCTTTTCTTCGCATCGAACCAAAATAGCAACCAATCACAAACTCATGCATGCGCCACAATTTTTTTTATCAAGCCCGGCCAAAACAAAAGCCGCAAGCCCTGTTTTTCTGAAAAGCACGACACGCCCACAAAGCCGCCGTCCAGTACATATATATTATCTAGTCGGCCTCCTCCTCAACTAAAACTCCTTAACCTACTCCAATACGTCATTAACCCTAATACAACTTATCCTGGGCCTTTTTGCCTCAACCAGGCTTTTTGGCCCACTACTTTTCAAAGGACCCAAAACCCTTCATAACATGGGTTTTCTAATTCTTTTATGCTTCCGATTTTTCCAGCCTTCCACGTGTCGAAGCCTCCAGGACCACGCCACCTGTATCTTCTCCACGCATCATCTCCATACGCATTGTTTTCTAGCCTGAACATCTCGCATGACATTTTTGACCGATAGGATCTCAGTTCCTCCCTGAACTTAGTCCCGAAACCTCAGTTCCACCCGAACCTAGTTTCAGTCCCGTTATCGACGACGTTTTGCCTCAAGCAACACCTGCACATGAATAACCACGTAACCGCGTATGAGCACAAGTCCACGACTTGACTCAAGTCAATCCGCACAATACCTCACACGAGCGTATCATGCAACGTACGACAATCCGCACACGCAACACATCAAAAGTAATATCATAACTAACGTTGTCAATTATTCATCATCTAGTCTAGACCTGACCACATGGTCTAACAGTATTTCTAGGTGAGGGGAATCATACCAGGCTAGATGCAAAATGATGTGACAAAGGTGATATGAAAGCTTAGTAGCCATATATAATACTTACGTAAGTTGTCCGCGTTCTAGTTATGCTTGAGCTCAACCCCATAAAGTGATTGCGGTTGAAATGATCCAGACGAGTGGCTCATATGACTTCGTATGGCCCTATCCACTTAGAGCTCAACTTCCCGTCGAGGTCGAGGTTGGCCTCTTCTTGAGGATGAGATCCTCAACCTGGATGGGACGTGGTCGGACAGCTCGGTTGTACATCTTGGCCATCGCTGCTTGATATTGGTCAATATTGATGGCATCACTCGATTCCACCGAGATCTGCTAGACTGCGTTGTTCAAAGCTGCCATGGTACGAAGAGACCCAAGCTTAACCTCCTCCAGTGCGATGGCTCATCACCATACAAAAGCTTAAACAAGGTGAACCCCGTGGCCCGGCTCAAGGAATTGCAAATCGACCAGAGCATGCTAGGAGCTCATCCGCCCAACGACCCTTCGGGATGTAAACCTCCTTTCATAAGATTTTCAATTTCATGGAGAAATTCTAAGAGTTTCTCGTAATAAATTTTCCTTTTTAGCAACCATCTAAGCAGTGCCCATCGATCTCTCGCTCACCGATATCCAGCGGCATCTAGGGTGTGGGTAGCTACCTCGAGATTCCGACAAAGAACACGCGAGTATTGTCTAGAAATAAACGATGTTGTACACGGTCGATTTCCTTTTTGCAATTGGATTAACCTTGGGACGCCAGAGATTAGCCCAAGCCAACTATTCATTAATTTTATAATGTTCTTTTCTTCATTAATTTTACATTATATTTTTTCATTACAAATACATGCATCTATCTCACATTAATTTTACATTAGATTTATTCTTACCAATACACATATCGCCATTTACTAGAATGAAAAAGTACATCTCACGCGCCACCCATTATTTCCCCTTCTTTACTCAAAATAGCATCTCTATATATATATATATATATATATATATATATATATATATATATATATATATATATATATATATTCATTAATTTCGTATTAGATTTTTTTCCTTACAAATACAAGCATCTATCTAATTTTACATTAGATTGATTCTCACAAATACAAAGATCCATTTATTACAACAGCCAGAAACCTCACGTGGCTAGAAACCCCATGGCCATAAACCTTGCACCGCTGAAAACACTGTGGCCGGAAATCTCAAGCCACCAACGGAATCCTCGCGTGGCCAGAAATCTCAAGCGGCCAGAAACCTAGCGTCACCGGAAACCCCGTTGTTGGAAACCCTGGAGATTATTAGATGAATCGTGCCTAGATCACATGAGTCCTCATTAGGATCGGTTACAACTTATTAGTCCAGATCGACTTCCATGAAGCCACTGAGGCCTTCATCTTTGTGTATTCTGCATGAACATGCATAGATTGTAAGGTTCAGAATTAAGAGATGGAAATTAATTTGAACCATGTTGAGCAAAGTATGCTGATGTTCCATAATGGAAAGCTCACTTGTTTTTTCTTGAGTTCTGGCATGTGTTGATAATAAACATTGACAAACAAGACTTATACATAGCCATGATAGAGAGATATGTATCAATGTAGGAGCTAGACACTCATGATGTGCAATTTATGAAAGCCCTGCGTCCAAATGCTAATAGTTGTTGGCGCAATATACCTACAAAGTAGTGGGAATAACAATTTAGTTGTGACTAATACTGTATCTGTGTATTTTTATGAAGTGTACAATTAAGAAAACTAAAGGTAAAAATCGCATATAATTGACTTCAAAAACAACTATGATGGGTGGAATTTTACTCCCACCCAGGGAAAACTTTTCCGAAAAAAATATCTTTTCGCCCCCACTAATAAATCCGATATTCGGAATTTCAAAAAATTTCAAAAATCTCGGAAAAATTGTTCAAAATTTGTAAATTTTAAATCTGGTTTTTGAGTACAAATGGAAAAACAAAAACAGTGTTGGTTTTAGGGCTTGAACTCAAACCTTAGTGCTCACTAACCACCATCCTTACCACTAGGTTAGCGAAGTACTTTTTACCTTGTACTGATTAAGGAATTTAGCTAAACTCCAAATTTTGAACTGAAATTCACCGATTTTGCAATTTTTCGGATGCCACCAACAAAACCAAAATTTGGCCGAAATTGTTCTCCCTGCTCCGACCTCTTTGCAGGAAGTTGCCACTTGTATTGGTATTGCATAAGAAAACTAATCTCTCCCTTTAAATCTAATGTTTCTAGCATCTTCCAAACTAATACTCACTTAAACATTAATACCTGAGTATGTGACATCTTGTAATTGTACTGTGAGACCCGGAGTAGAAACTCCTAGACCCCCCTGTGTATTACTGTACTAGTCCCAGAGATCAATGCTAGTACACACAGTTCAAACAGAAAAGATGATACATTGCCAACAACGCTTTATTACAATAGTAACTGAAGTTTTACAAAGTCCATAGCCTTACTAAGGTTCACAGAACCTCAAGCAAAAATAAACACAGCGGAAACAAAAGATAACTTGATCGACCCATCAATTTGCCACAGGCAATTGACTGGGGAGACGAATCCTAGGCATCCGGGAATAATCCACCGCATCCACATTCTGCGCAGAAGTCATACTCTCCAGCTTGATCTTCTCCATTCTCTGCTTTTATAATTATAGAGCAACAGGTGAGTACAAAAATGTACTCCGCAAGTCTTGGGAAAAATGCATAAATGTAAGGTTTCACAAAGGAAAGCTATATGGTTTATTTGCAAAAACCAGCATTTTATTTCAAATCTACGTAACTACTTTAAAAGCCATTTTGTAAACAACTTATTTTTAATAACCGAAATTGGATAAGTACTTTAGTGAAGGTTAAACTACCAACACTAATATCTCAGGCCATCACAGCCAATTTTCAAAACCTCAGGTTACACCCCCTGATCTGAACATCACGAGAGTTATACTACTCCCGAGTTTTTCTCCAATTCATTTTGTTTTGAAATAAAAACCAAAACTTCTACCATGTGAATGCATTCCTTGCTTGCCCTTGACCGTGGGCACGGCTATTCGAATAGTTTTTACTCTGCAGAGGTTGTACACTTTACCCACAAGAGATAAATTATCTTAATAGTCAACACGCTTCCTTTGGCATGAGACCCAGATAAATTATCACAAGGCCTTTCGCCTACTCCAGTATAGTTTAAATACCACCCGCTAAGGTTTCACCACAACCCGAATCCACGAGTTGGAGCCCCCTCTTGCGCCATATGAGTACAGTAAACCCTGTCCCTCACTATGAGTAACCAGTACACCCTGGCACTCAATACACCACTGGTGATATCTAAACTACACTATTATAGGATAGTTAGCTAGGTCGTACCCATATAGACTTGTGGTTGTACTGTTTTGCTCAGTTTGGACAAACACAAGCGTCGGTCCTTAATCGACCAGGGTGGCTCATTCACAAACCCAACAATTCTCGTGCTAATCGCACTCACCAAACCTTCCATCCACCCTTGTCAACTTTTCCCTTTGATTTTCAAATTAACAGTGGTAACATCCATTACCACTTTTCAAACAAAATATTTAACAATGGTAACATCCATTACCAATGTTCAAACAGAATATTTAACAATGGTAACATCCATTACCAATGTTCAAACAAATCATTCATCAAAACATTTGATAAACATGCTTCTCATTTGAACATTATTATATTTATTTGCTACGCTAAGCATTTGCTAGTATTTAAACTTTCAACAATTGTAGCACTAACTCATTATTGAGTCAAAGGAATATCCTAGGTTGACAATGGTACAGGTAAACAATCTTCAATGGAAGGTATAACAAATTGGGTCTTTAACTAAGTTTTCTAAATCAAATTATCACTTGATATAACATAAGCATGCATTAATTTTAAAATAACTACCTACTCATTTTATAAACCATTGGAGCAAGTTGATCAAAGGAAATTTGCAAAACATGGGAGCAAAATGATCAAAGGAGACTTGCCTTCCTGTGTCTGGTTGAAATCTTCCACAACTTGCTCTTGAGGTTGCTCGGACAAATCGGTCTCTACACGTAAATCGAGAATTCCAAATAAATAAAATAAAATAAAAATTCAAAAATTGAAAATAAATATACCAAATGAAAGATTGAAATTTTAGATGAATTTAGAAATTTGAATGGACCAATTTGGAGCTAAAATGAAAAAGATATGGCTATTTGAAAATCTCAGATTTGAATAAATCCAGAAATTCGGAAATCTCTGACATGTGGGGTCCACTGGTCAGCAATTTCATTTAAAATAAGTCTCTGACATGTGGGACCCACTGAACTCGGGACCCATTTGTCAGTGGCTAGCGCAGAGGGGTGGTTGCTGACGGGTGGGGCCTACCTGTCAGCGCGGATTAAAATGGAGAAAACTCAACCTCGCCAGCGCGCGGAGCGGGGCTCGAACGCGCGCCGAGGGAGTGGGAGGGGGAAGAGAGCGGCGCTAGCCAAGTGAGCGGGGAGGCACTGCCTACCCCTAATGGGTAGGTAACTCTCTTGAGGGTTATCTGCGGGGAGGCCGGCGAAGCAACGTGGCATACACGTGGCTGCCACCGGTGCGCCACGTGTGTACGGGCATGGCCACCTGGCAATGGGGCGCCTGCGTGGCCGAGTCGTGGCGCCCGACTGGCGGCCACTGGCGCCACGCGCTGCCACACGCGCAGCCGCATACGCGGCACGGCCGCGGAGAAAAGGGCCGGGACCGAAGGTCGCGGCGCCCGGTGGGCGCGCCAACCGGCGGCGCAAAGCGAGAGGAGGACGGGAATGCTTTGGTACCTTGCGCAGTTACCGAGGATGATCGGATCGACGAGACGGCAAAAATGGGCGGCGGTCGGAGAGGCTTCACGGCGGCGGAGGGGTTCCGGGGTCGCAATAACTCAGCAAAATGGTCGCCTGAGATCGCTGGTACCAACGCCGAGGAAGCTCCGTGAATCTCGGGAAGGCTTGAGCGGCGGCGATTGCTCGCGGAGTGGAAAATGGCCGACGGAGGAAATCAAGCGCAAGAGGTCTCTCGGCTCGACAGTGGGCAATTGGAGGTGGAGAAAGCGAAAGGGGACTGAGACACAGCTCGGGCGGCAGAATTTATAGAGGGATGGGGCTGGTAACGGCGAAACTCGCCGGACTTGGAACTGCCCGGAGAGCGGAGGCGACGGCGCACGATGCATAATTAAATGAAATAATGCGAAACGGTTATGGAATGCGCTATTTGAATGTGCGAGAGTGCGGGAAATAATTGGTTAAGAAACCAAGCTTTTAAAGCTTCGCTTTTTTGCTTAATGGTGGCGCGGCGTAGCGGGAGGAAGAAGGTGGTGGGGAAGACGACTGGCCGATGGGCCCCGCATGTCAGTGAGAGAGGGAAGAAGAGAAGGCGACGGCGACAGCTCGGATGCATGACGCGCGGCAGAGGAAAGTAATCAAAGCCGTAGGATGATGAGTGAAGGGGTAAGTGAAAGGATGCGGTTGAGATTCAATCCGGCAACCTTGATTAAATCTGAGCCGATGGAGTGTACTGAGTGGCAACGGGCGGCTGCGATCTAATACGGCAACCATGAACGGTCAAGATGACGACACGCGTCGGGGACGACGGCTCTGACAGATGGGACCCGCTGGCAGTGAGTCCACACAGACCGGTCTATGACAGGTGGGGCCCGCTTGTCAGCGCAACCCAAAAAAAAAGAAACTCAACCTCGCGCGCGGAGCGGGGCTCGAACGCGCGCCGAGGGAGTGGGGGAGGGAAGAGAGCGGGCGGCGGTAACCAGTCGGGCGGGGAGGATCAACCTACCCAATAAGGGCGATTAACCCTTTGAGTATCGATGATGGGATGGCCGTCTTTGTCGGATGCGCGACACTTGGCGCCGCGAGAGAGAGGAGGCGGGATGAGGCGAGACGGCGGGATTAGCTCGGGCCGGGGAGGAAGGGCTCGGATGCTTGACAAGTGTCACCGAGGAGATTTTGATATTTAAATCTTTTATATATTTTAAATCAGAGGAGACTTTAAAATACTCAGAAAAATACCAAATAAATTCCAAAATTCCAGAAAAATTCACATAATTCACTGATAATGTTTTAAACATATTAAAAATATTTCCAACTTATTTTGATATTAAATTTTCTTTTCAATGAAACTTTAGATTCTAAAATTCCGAGATAATTGGAAATTATTAATTTAAAACTATTTCTTCAAAATAAAAGCAAAAATTGGGATGTTACAAACCTACCCCTTAGAAGGAATCTCGACCCGAGATTCTGATGAACGAGAAATAGATTAGGAAACTCGCTCAATATCCTCTTCTCGCTCCTGTGTTGCTTCGATTACGACGGTTGCTCCATTGCACTTTACGAATTTGATAGTCTTGTTTCTTGTGCAACGTTCGCCTCTTCTAAAATCTTGACAGAAATTCGAATATGTCAAGTCCTCTTTAAATCAACATCCTCAAAAGGTATCAACTCCTCCGTACTCTCAAACACTTTTTCAACTGTGATACATGAAATACATCATGTATACCGATACCGAGGAGGAAGTTCTAGGCGATAAGCGACTTCACCTCTTCTTGCTATAACTAGAAATGGTCCAATATACCTTGGGGCAAGCTTACCATCGACTTTGAATCGACGCATCCCTTTCATAGGTGACACTTTCGGATACACATGATCGTCGCGTAAATTCCAACATTCTTCGACGATTATCGCGATAACTCTTTGTCCGGTCTCAGGCTGCTTTCAATCGGTCTCGGATTAGCGAACTTGATCTTCCGCTAACTTTAAGACATCCGGTCCGAATACTTGACTCTCTCGGTCTCGACCAATATAACGGTGTTCTACATTTTCTGCCATACAAGGCTTCAAACGGAGACATCTTCAGACTAGATTGATAACTATTATTATATAAAAATTCCGCATAGGGCAAACTTTTATCCCAACTGGCTTTATTGGCTAAAGCACATGCTCTCAGCATATCTTCCAATATCTGATTTACCCGCTCGTTCGACCATCTGCTTGAGGATGATAAGCAAGATCGAAATTTAAATTGGTGCCCAAAACTTCATGAAGCTTCTGCCAAAATCTTGAGGTAAATTGTGTTCCTCTATCCGACACGATCCTCTTTGGAACTCCATGCAAACACACAATTTTTGACATATAAAGCTCTGCTAATCTATCTCCCGAATATGTAGTCTTCACTGGTATGAAATGAGCAACTTTTGTTAAACGGTCAACTATAACCCAAATTGAGTCATAACCTAACTTGGTTCTTGGTAGTCCCGTTATGAAATCCATTCCAATTTCCTCCCATTTCCATTCAGGTATATGCAGAGGTTGCAAAAGACCAGCAGGTCTTTGATGTTCTGCTTTAACTCTTTGACATATATCACACAAGGCTACATATTCTGCAATTTCCCTTTTCATATTGTTCCACCAGTAACTTTCCTTTAAATCCTGATACATTTTTGTACTTCCAGGATGAATTGAATATCCTGATTCATGAGCTTCTTTTAAAATTAAATCTTTTATTTCCTTTTTCTCAGGTACTAGTATTCTCTTTCCAAACCAAAGAGTCCCTTCTTCATCTTCTGAAAATCCAAGCGATTTACTTTTCTTCATATTCTCTTTAATTTCTTTAACGTATTCATCCTCTCGTTGGGCTGCCTTTATTTGATCTTCCAAGGTAGGATGAACCTTCAATGCTGCATGAATACCTTCGTTAACTATTTCCAAATTTAATCTTTGGAATTCCTCATGGAGGGTTAATCGCTTATCCGAATTGACAGATTATTCATATGACTCTTTCGACTCAAAGCATCGGCTACTACATTAGCTTTTCCGGATGATAGTGTATTCCCACATCATAATCCTTTATCAATTCGAGCCATCTTCTTTGTCTCATATTAAGGTCAGTGAGTGAATATATACTTTAAACTTTTATGATCTGTATATATCTCACACCGACATCGATTAAGTAATGCCTCCATAACTTTAGAGCATGCACAACAAAGACTAGTTCTAAATCATGAGTGGGATAATTTTCTTCATGCGGTCTTAATCGCCTTGATGCATAAGCTACCACCCTTCCTTCTTGCATTAGTACACAACCAAGACCTTGTTTTGAAGCATCACAAAATATCTCAAAATCTTTTGAATATCGGGTAACCTCGTAACCTGTGCTGAAGTTAACCTTTTCTTTAACTCTTGAAAACTATCCTCACAGATTTACTCCATTCAAATTTCTTCTCCTTCTTTAACAGTGGGTTAAAGGTCCGCAATCTTGGAAAAGCCTTCAATAAATCGACGATAGTAACCTGCTAATCCCTAAAACTTGGATCTCTTCATCGTCTTGGGTGGAGTCCAATTTAATACATCCTTAACTTTTCCAGATCTACGATACTCCTTCCGCTGATATCACATGTCCCAAAACTCAATTTCTTTTAACCAAAATGCACATTTGCTAAATTTGGCATATAACTGATGTTCACGGAGTCTTTGCAACACTATCCTTAGATGACCTTCATGTTCTTTATTATTCTTCGAATAGATAAGAATGTCGTCTATGAAAACAACAACAAACTTATCTAAATAATCCATGAAGACTTTATTCATCAAATTCATGAAGTATGCCGGTGCATTTGTCAGACCAAAAGACATCACCGTATACTCATATAATCCATATCTTGTGGCGAAGGCTGTCTTTGGTATATCTTCAGTTCTAATCTTCAACTGATGATATCCTGACCGAAGATCAATCTTGGAAAAGACACTTGATCCTATGAGTTGGTCAAACAAATCATCGATCCGAGGTAAGGGATACTTATTCTTTATAGTGACTTCATTTAAAGCTCGATAATCAACGCACATCCGTTGACTCCCATCCTTCTTCTTTACTAGGAGCACTGGGGCTCCCCAAGGCGAAGAACTTGGTCTGATGAATCCTTTCTCATACAATTCTTGGATCTGCCTCTTGACTTCTGCTAAATCGTCGGCTGACATCCGATAAGGTCTCTTTGATATTGGAGCTGTACCAGGCACCAGATTTATAACAAATTCAACTTCTCGATCTGGTGGTAATCCTGGCAAATCTTCAGGAAAAACATCGGGGTACTCGCGAACTATCGATACATCTTCCAAACTTTTCCCTTTTAGGCTGGTTAACATACTGTCCTTCTTTGAGTGCATAACTGCCTCATGTCTTATCTGAATTCCATCAGAATTGGCAAGGATAATGGCACGATTGGCACAATCTATCTGTCCTTTATACTTGATCAACCAATCCATACCAAGTATTATATCTATGCCATCGGAGTCTATTATAATAAGGTTCGCTAGGAACTTTACTCCATTTATAATTATGGTTGCACTAGGGCTAACCAAATTAGTCCTCAATTCTTTTCCAGGGGATTGGACTATCATAAGGTCCTTTAGCAAACAAATTTTCCAATTATTCTTTTCAACAAAAGCCTTTGTTACGAAAGAATGTGTAGCTCCAGAATCAAATAATATAATTGCTGGTACTGAGTTCACTAGAAACTTACCCAGAACTACATCCGTGCATATTCACGCCTCTGCGGTAACATGGTTGATACGCCCTCGATTAATGTTTTGTGGAGTCTTGGGAGTTTGAGGGCTTCCACGACCTTGACCATTGGTTGGAGCTCTTGCTAGAGTAGGGTCAAGATTGAAACGAACCGGGGTTACCGCTTGACGTTTCTGTGGACAGTTGCTGGCATAGTGTCCCATATTCTTGCAATTGTAGCATTGCACTCCTGCAGCTACATTTCTGTTTTGCTGCAGTTGGGCTGCATTTCCCGTTCTAGGAGCTTGAGGTAAAGGACGAGGTGCGGAAATCGGTATCCTTGTATGATTATGTACTGGAGGTCGGTTGTACTGTGGTGGCGTGATTCGTGAACTGCTCGCAGACTGATGAGCTTGGAACTTCCTCTTCCGGGAGTCGAAGAGTTGGCGTTGAGCATCTTCTTGCAATAAAGCTTTATTCACAAGATGCTGAAAAGTAGGGTAGTCATTGGAGACTAATTGAACCTTGAGATTGGGGTCTATCCCTCCCATGAACCTCCAAATCTTTATGCATCGCCGCCACATCTTCTGGGGCATATCTAGATAGCTGAATGAATTTGCTTAAATAAGCGGAAACGCTCAGGTTTCCCTGCTGTAGATGATGGAACTCCTTCCTCTTCATTTCCATAATACTCATAGGAATATGAGCATTACGGAAGGCTTCCAAAAATTCTGCCCAACCAATGTTCTGGGCATCCCGGTGTGTGCAAAGAATTGTCCCACCAATTGGCAAGAACTCCTTGGAGTTGATGAGCAGCATATATAACCTTCTCATGTTCAGCACATTGAGCTAGATTCAGCTTCCTTTCCACTTCCTTAATCCAATCATCCGCCTCCAACGGATCGGCAGATCTCGCGAAGGTCTGAGGTCGGGTCCTCATGAATTCCCGAGCTTAGATGCGGTGGGTGAATAGGTACTTGCTGAGCTTGATTGACTTGATTTTGGGCCAAAGCCTCAAGAAGTTGTAGTTGCATGGCCCTCATTTGTTCCATGTTGGGAGCTTGGGTCATGGAGGTGGAATTGGGGCCTCATTGTTGTTGGGCGCTGGTTGTTGTTGATGTTGCTTCTCGTGTTCACCATCCAAGCTCCATCAAGAAAAGTACTGAAAAGAGGGAAAAGCATAGATGAGAGACAGGCGATTTATCATCCCAAAACCACACACAAGATTAACACAATGAATGAGAAAACTCAACTTTTGAAATTCAAATTAACTTTTGAAATGGCTGTACCACAAATGCACAAGGCTCGGTACAATCCATTTTATTACATCATATCATTATAAAAGCGTTCTAGTATCGATAAACGATTGAAAAGGGTAGCCTATCTAACATCTAATTATCCTCAATGATGATACGCTCCTCGGCTCCTCCTCGGGATCCTTCTCGAGTCCGACGAGTGACTCGCCCACAACCACGGCAGCTTGTTCGCGAACGCGACCGTGATCGGCTCGCTGAAAGTAAGTGATCCGAACGGAAGCGCCTGGCGTCCTCTACCGATCCGTCAATGTCTAGGTCGGGTAGCGGATCGGGCGCCGCACACTCTTCCTTGCCGTGAGCCTAGTGCGAGGTCCCGATAGTCGACCGAGCAGCAACAGGAGCCGGTGGAGTCGGTGTAGTGGTGGCAGCCGAAGACGCTCCACCCGCCTCAGCTGTCCTCGCTTTGCATGCCGTCGGCGTGGCGGTCCGACTGCAGCAATCGTGCTCGAGAGTGTCGGAGTGGTCGAGCTCGACGCCAAAAGCATCCGAGAAGTCCTATCTCCGCCGAGCTCGCGTAAGTCGCGGTCGATGCTTGGGTGAATCGCACTGATGAGACAGCGTGGGTCGCCCACCACGATCCGAAAGCCTCGGGTGGGTCTGCCCCGCCTCGTAGTCGGAAAGAAGCGTAAAGGCGATCGTCGAACTCCCCCTTGTGCCTCTCGCACAACTCGCTATCGCCATCTTGGCCGCATCTTGGATAGCGCCCGCATGATGGGTCCGAGGGTGCTCAATACTGCAGAGACGGGTCAAGCTGCCCATCCGGAGCATAGATGAATACTTCCATGGTCCATGAATCCATAGTCATCACTCTAGTGTTCCGCCTCTCAAAATGGGCTGTTGATTATATTTCGATGCTGCATTAATCGTCGAGAAGAGTCGCAAAGCTCCTCACTCGCCATGAGAATGGTGATCCCATGGGGTGAAGACGATGAAGAACCCGCCATCTATAAGTTTGAAAATAAGGGAGATCAAGAAAGATTTTTAAATAGTGGGAGTAGGACAAGAACAAGATACTAAGTAAGAAAAGAGTAGAAGCAAAAGAAACTTATATTTTTGTACATAAATTTTTATTAAATATAAATCCTTAAAGCTTCCCAAAACCTAGGGCTCGCCCTATACCAAGATGGCTCGATACCACTACGTGAGACCGGAGTAGAAACTCCTAGACCCCTATGTATTATTGTACTAGTCCTGCAGATCAATGCTAGTACACACAGCTCAAACAGAAAAGATGATACATTGCCAACAACGCTTTATTACAATAGTAATCAAGTTTTACAAAGTCCATAGCCTTACTAAGGTTCACGTAACCTCAAGCAAAAATAAACACAATGAAACAAAAGATAACTTGATCGACCCATCAATTTGCCACGTGCAATTGATGGGAGACGAATCCTAGGCATCCGGAATAATCCACCGCATCCACATTCTCGCGCAGAAGTCATACTCTCCACTTGATCTTCTCCATTCTCTCGCTTATAATTATAGAGCAACAGTGAGTACAAAATGTACTCGCAAGTCTTGGGAAAATGCATAAATGTAAGGTTTCACAAAGGAAAGCTATATGGTTTATTTGCAAAACCAGCATTTTATTTCAAATCTACGTAACTACTTTAAAAGCCATTTTGTAAACAACTTATTTTTAATAACCGAAATTGATAAGTACTTTAGTGAAGGTTAAACTACCAACACTAATATCTCAGGCCATCACAGCCAATTTTCAAAACCTCAGGTTACACCCCCTGATCTGAACATCACGAGAGTTATACTACTCCCGAGTTTTTCTCCAATTCATTTTGTTTTGAAATAAAAACCAAAACTTCTACCATGTGAATGCATTCCTTGCTTGCCCTTGACCGTGGGCACGGCTATTCGAATAGTTTTACTCGCAGAGGTTGTACACTTTACCCACAAGAGATAAATTATCTTAATAGTCAACACGCTTCCTTTGGCATGAGACCCAGATAAATTATCACAAGGCCTTTCGCCTACTCCAGTATAGTTTAAATACCACCCGCTAAGGTTTCACCACAACCCGAATCCACGAGTTGGAGCCCCCTCTTGCGCCATATGAGTACAGTAAACCCTGTCCCTCACTATGAGTAACCAAGACACCCGGCACTCAATACACCACCGGTGATATCTAAACTACACTATTATAGGATAGTTAGCTAGGTCGCACCCATATAGACTTGTGGTTGTACTGTTTTGCTCAGTTTGGACAAACACAAGCGCCGGTCCTTAATCGACTGGGTGGCTCATTCACAAACCCAACAATTCTCGTGCTAATCGCACCACCAAACCTTCCATCCACCCTTGTCAACTTTTCCTTTGATTTTCAAATTAACAGTGGTAACATCCATTACCACTTTTCAAACAAAATATTTAACAATGGTAACATCCATTACCAATGTTCAAACAGAATATTTAACAATGGTAACATCCATTACCAATGTTCAAACAAATCATTCATCAAAACATTTGATAAACATGCTTCTCATTTGAACATTATTATATTTATTTGCTACGCTAAGCATTTGCTAGTATTTAAACTTTCAACAATTGTAGCACTAACTCATTATTGAGTCAAAGGAATATCCTAGGTTGACAATGGTACAGGGTAAACAATCTTCAATGGAAGGTATAACAAATTGGGTCTTTAACTAAGTTTTCTAAATCAAATTATCACTTGATATAACATAAGCATGCATTAATTTTAAAATAACTACCTACTCATTTTATAAACCATTGGAGCAAGTTGATCAAAGGAAACTTGCAAAACATGGGAGCAAAATGATCAAAGGAGACTTGCCTTCCTGTGTCTGGTTGAAATCTTCCACAACTTGCTCTTGACGTTGCTCGGACAAATCGGTCTCTACACGTAAATCGAGAATTCCAAATAAATAAAATAAAATAAAAATTCAAAAATTGAAAATAAATATACCAAATGAAAGATTGAAATTTTAGATGAATTTAGAAATTTGAATGGACCAATTTGGAGCTAAAATGAAAAAGATATGGCTATTTGAAAATCTCAGATTTGAATAAATCCAGAAATTCGGAAATCTCTGACATGTGGGGTCCACTGGTCAGCAATTTCATTTAAAATAAGTCTCTGACATGTGGGACCCATTGAACTCGGGACCCATTTGTCAGTGGCTAGCGCAGAGGGGTGGTCGCTGACGGGTGGGGCCTACACCGCCGCGGATTAAAATGGAGAAAACTCAACCTCGCCAGCGGAGCGGGCTCGAACGCGCCGAGGGAGTGGGAGGGGAAGAGAGCGGCGCTAGCCAAGTGAGCGGGAGGCACCGCCACCCCTAATGGGTAGGTAACTCTCTTGAGGGTTATCTCGCGGGAGGCGCGCGGCAACGTGGCATACACGTGGTCGCCACCGTGCGCCACGTGTGTACGCATGGCCACCGGCAATGGGGCGCTGCGTGGCGAGTCGTGGCGCCCGATCGGCGGCCACTGGCGCCACGCGGCTGCCACACGCGCAGCCGATACGCGGCACGGCCGCGGAGAAAAGGGCCCGGACGAAGGTCGCCGGCGCTCCGGCGGGCGGCGGCGCCAACCGGCGTGCGCAAAAGCGAGAGGGAGTGACGGGGAATGCTTTGGTACCTTGCGCAGTTACCGAGGATGATCGGATCGACGAGACGGCAAAAATGGGCGGCGGTCGGAGAGGCTTCACGGCGGCGGAGGGGTTCCGGGGTCGCAATAACTCAGCAAAATGGTCGCCTGAGATCGCCTGGGTACCAGCAACGTCGAGGAAGCTCCGGTGAATCTCGGGAAGGCTTGAAGCGGCGGCGATTGCTCGCCGGAGTGGAAAATGGCCGACGGAGGAAATCAAGCGCAAGAGGTCTCTCGGCTCGACAGTGGGCAATTGGAGGTGGAGAAAGCGAAAGGGGACTGAGACACAGCTCGGGCGGCAGAATTTATAGAGGATGGGGTGGTAACGGCAGTATAAACTCGCCGGACTTGGAACTGCCCGGAGAGCGGAGGCGACGGCGCACAGTGCATAATTAAATGAAATAATGCCAGAAACGGTTGCGGGAATGCGGCTATTTGAATGTGCAGTAGTGCGGGGAAATAATTGGCCAAGAAACTGAAGCTTTTAAAGCTTTAGTTTTTCTGTTTAATGGCGGCAGCGGCGAGACGCGGGGAGGAAGAAGGTGGCGGGGAAGACGACTGGCCGATGGGCCCCGCATGTCAGTGAGAGAGGGAAGAAGAGAAGGCGACGGCGACAGCTCGGATGCATGACGCGCGGCAGAGGAAAGTAATCAAAGCCGTAGGATGATGAGTGAAGGGGTAAGTGAAAGGATGCGGTTGAGATTCAATCCGGCAACCTTGATTAAATCTGAGCCGATGGAGTGTACTGAGTGGCAACGGGCGGCTGCGATCTAATACGGCAACCATGAACGGTCAAGATGACGACACGCGTCGGGGACGACGGCTCTGACAGATGGGACCCGCTGGCAGTGAGTCCACACAGACCGGTCTATGACAGGTGGGGCCCGCTTGTCAGCGCAACCCAAAAAAAGAAACTCAACCTCGCGCGCGGAGCGGGGCTCGAACGCGCGCCGAGGGAGTGGGGGAGGGAAGAGAGCGGGCGGCGGTAACCAGTCGGGCGGGGAGGATCAACCTACCCAATAAGGGCGATTAACCCTTTTGAGTATCAGTCGCTGGGATGGCCGGGCTGCTGTCGGATGCGCGACACTTGGCGCCGCGAGAGAGAGGGGAGGCGGGATGAGGCGTAGACGGCGGGGATTAGCTCGGGCCGGGGAGGAAGGGCTCGGATGCTTGACAAGTGTCAGCCCGAGGGAGATTTTGATATTTAAATCTTTTATATATTTCAGAAATCAGTAGGAGACTTTAAAATACTCAGAAAAATACCAAATAAATTCCAAAAATTCCAGAAAAATTCACATAATTCACTGATAATGTTTTAAACATATTAAAAATATTTCCAACTTATTTTGATATTAAATTTTCTTTTCAACAGAAACTTTAGATTCTAAAAATTCCAGATAATTGGAAATTATTAATTTAAAACTATTTCTTCAAAATAAAAGCAAAAATTGGGATGTTACATGTACCAAATGAAAAATTACTATGTGCACATCAACAAAACCTTTTATATGCTACTCTAGATACAGTAAAAAGTTTGAATTGTTTTCTAGTGTCAAATCGATGTTGCATATAGCAATTAACAAATAGGAAATGCTTTCTTATTCCAATGAGAACCCATCAATAGTATGAGATTGTTATTTAGTGATAGCTAGAAACACAACTAAACATAGAAAGAGCTTAAAATAAGCAGTCTATCTTAATTCTACCAAGCTGATTTAAATCTATATCTATACTTTATGGGATAATTAACAGACACTAAGCTCTGGTCATGAACAGTTCTCAAGAGCAAGATATATAGCTTACTCCATGGAAGACCTATATTCGTAGTTTGCACAATTCGTTTTCTTGGTGCTACTGGCTGTCCATGTATGAAGAAAGCAGGTAGGTATCATTTTAATTTCGACAATTTCGTGATAGATATATTACATTTTTTATTTCCATGAATAAACCACAAGCTAGTTTTGGAACAAAACAAATTTTGTTAAGCACATGGTATTCAGTAGACAGCGAATTAAAAGCTAGCTAGACGCCCGTACCCTATCTTTCAGCTCTATAGTCGATGAACCAACAGCAGGGCTGCAGACCATGGCTTTCCGCTGCATGCGTTGATTGCTTGTCCATGTGGTGTATTCGAGCGACATTCGTCTGCAGACTTTATTCTTTAGACATTGTCGAGAAGTAGCAGGCTTTGCAGCAGCTTGACTGACCTGATGGGCTACGTATGAATTCATGAGACTTGAAATAGACCAAACAGTACCTAGCGAGGGCAATTGATTCAGAACGGATGCTTAATTCTTCAGAGAACATCTCCAGACTTGCCGGTGTATTTTCCATTGCACGTACTGGAAGTTTGGCTACAGAGATAGATGGAATCATAACTTACCTATATGTATTCTTCTTGTTCCAATGTGTCAGGCAGATTTTTGTACATATCATGGAATTGGCAGATGGCATCACTGTGCTTGTGAACTACATAAACCCTTCCTAATTGGTTTGAAGGAAGGTACGTCACTAATTCACCTAAGATAGCTAGCCATGCATGCCTGCCAGCAAGAAAGGTCATAGCTGATGAGACAAAATCATCTCTAATCACGCCACAACCAGCGTCTTACAGCTTCCTAGCTAAGTAGACCTTAGCATCGGTTGGCACTCGTCACTACTTACTCTAACTTTTCAAGACGCCAGTCTGATCTTTTATTGCAAGTAAAATAGATGTAGTAAATGTTGATTCACATTTTATTTAGTTAGTATCAAAAGCACATCATGGTTTTCACGAACCTACCTACCTATTGCTATGATATATTAGAAAGTAATCCTTTCTTATTGAGAAATATACCACCTGAAGAAAGATCGGCCGCTGTCACTAGTCCACTGAACATGAAATCATGATTTGCTAGCGTAGTCTACAAAATAGATCAAGTTTTAGGTTGCTCATTTTCTCTTATTATAAACATCATAAGATATATCAGACCGCTATGGTAGTTAATTCTTTTTTAGCATATCTCACGGAAACCAAATTAAATTTAATCTCAGAGTATATGCAACAGCATATATACATACTTAGATGCGCTTTTGTACTTCAAAATAATTTTTTGTTCTATCAACAAGATATACGAACTAATCTAAATTTTGATATTAATTGTTGGATAGTGCAGTGCACGTATATATAATAAATAGGAATATTTTATTAATTATTGACTAGCACCAGATCAGATGACACGAATAATCTACTTTTTATATCGCTACAGCACGGAGGGGTAGCATTAGCTCAAATCTAGGCCATCAGATAAAAAAAAATGAATGGCTCTTGTTCTCATGCTCATACTTTATGGCAACAAAAAGAAGAACGAAAGCAACAAGGGCACACATGCTCGTCTTTGCCGTGGAGTATGTTTGGAAATCATCATATTCCGATGAAACTAACCAACAAGAAATTTATCTTTGACGATTTTATTCTGAAGAGAAAAACGATGGAATTTCCGCCGCGTTTTTTTCCAGACAGTATTCAACCGCACTACTATAGAAAGCCTAATAGTAGACGCAACATCATAGACGATTCATAAAACCATCTATATTAAATACAATCACAAACGGTTCTTGGTAAAAACCGTCTGTAATACTATCAGAGACGGTTCTTATTAAGAATAAATGCGTGATATTGGCAATATCACGACGGTTCTTAATAAGAACCGCTCGTGATATTCCCGAGATCACAGATGGTTCTTAATTAAGACCCCAAAATTAGCATCTTTAGCCTCAAATTTGCATTGGAAGTTTTTATTTCAGTTTTTGCCAAATTTTCGAAATTCCCTTCGAAATTTGGGGTTTGCCTCAACTGCAAAGTTGTAGATCTCGTCGAAACCTTTCAAATGAGTATATATAAGCCATACAGAACTTTGTTATTTCATATTTTGAGACTAATTATTTATATTGTATCGATATATATATATATAGACAATATCACAGATGGTTCTTAATAATAACCGTCTGTGCTGCTTTTACAGACGGTTCTAGGTAAGAACCGTCTGTGATAAATTGGTCTCTGACTGCTGGGCCCATCAATCCTCCTCTACCCAATTCTAGCCAACAGAAACCGACCAACCCACACCCCATATATCGTCCCACCTCTCCCTCCCCTATAAATACTCACCTGAACCCATCCCCTACCCTTCATGCACTCAAAATCTCTTCAGGCTCCTTACTGTCTCCTCCTCAATCGACCTACCCTAGCTAGGGCTCCTTACTGTCTCCTCCTCAATCCTCCATAGATCGGTTAGGGCTCTCTCCATTGTTTCTTCTAGTATTTGATTCTGTAACATTGTGTTGCTACATTGTGGCGTTTGGTGGATTGTAATATAAATAGAATGTTCTCTACTATGTTTGCTATCGTATTTGGTTGTTTTCAAATGACATAGCTAATATTTCCTAAGGCTAATTCAAAAATAGAAAAAATTTTAGGTATAGAATGAACTATCACAAATAGTTTTGTAGTATAAACCATCTGTGAAGAACATCATAAATGGTTCTATATATAGAACCGTCTGTGATGTGTGAGTATCACAGATGGTTCTATATATAGACCATCTGTGATACTCACACATTACAGACGGTTCTACATATAGAACCGTCTGTAATACTCACATATCACAAATGGTTCTACATATAGAACCGTCTGTGATGTGCGAGTATCATAAACGGTTCTATATATAGAACCGTCTGAGATAGTGTTTTTCACAGACGATTCTAGTTACAAACCGTCTATATTATATTTATCACAGACGGCTTACAAACTGTCTATGATAACCTTCGATTATCACTGACCCATAAATTCAGACGGTTCAGAAAACTGTCTGTGATGACATTTTTGAACCATCTGTGATGATAATTTCTGTAGTAGTGCCGTCAGGTACTTTACATTTTGGTGTTCTCGTTCCGCCAATTATCATGGTACAAAACCTTGCAAAACTTCATGTGACATCCATTGCTTCGCAAAGCCCCCTGCTGCTGGACAACACCTTCTTTATCCATTGCTAGCTAGCTTATCCAAGTAATTTATCTATATTTTATTTTCATATTTTTATCATTATGTTTTCATATTGCTTTTTATTTCATATTATCATTACTTTGTCGGACTTCACTCTCCTCCCAAAGTAAAACTATGTCCAAAATCTGGACGTCTCTGCCGTGGAAACAAAAAGAAGAATGAAAGCACTGGGGGCAAAAGGAGAATGGAAGTAACAAGGGCACACATGCTCGTCTTTGCCGTGGAAACTAAATCCTAGTAGCAGGCCGCAGGTGGAGGTGGGTCTTGATTGATTCATCTCTAGCAATCACTGTGTTCAGCTTTTGGTTTACTAGCGGAAATCATAGTTATGGAGTATGTTTGGAAATCATCATATTCTGACAAAACTAACCAACAAGAAATATATCTGTGACGGTTTTATTCTGCAGGGAAAATTGATGGAAATAGGCCTAACCCAAAACTTTGGTTTTCTGTTCCGCCAATTATCACGGTACCAAACCTTGCAAAACTTCATGTGACATCCATTGCTTCGCAAAGCCCCGTGCTGCTAGACAACACCATCTTTATCCATTGCTAGCTAGCTTATCCAAGTAATGTGTCTATATTTTATTGTCATATTTTTATCATTATGTTTTCATATTGCTTTTTATTTTATATTATAATTACTTTGTTGGACTTCACTCTCCTCTCAAAGTAAAACTATGTCCAAAATCTGGACATTTGTCAAAATGTTTCCTACTAATTATATGTGTTCATATTCTATTGTTCCACACATTTAATAACTTTTCTTGTTTGTAATTGCAGAAAAAAAATACCTTATTCTACTTGCCATTTTATTTTTTCTTCTAAGAATTAACGTATAAAATTCATGGTTAGCATGTATCAACCTGTGATCAGTCGTATTATACTCAATTATCTCATACAGAAAATTAAAAGACACCATGGAAAGTAAAATTGCTTGAACATAATTACTATACTATTGTGGTTAAAGAAGATCATGAAAAAAGTGAAACATTTGTATTTATACAAGCAAAAGAGAGTAGCTGCAAGGAATCATTGTAGTTTCCAAAGACGAAGATAACCATTGAGCAACTAGTGTAGTGGATCTCAGTCATGCGCATTATTAAGCGAGTAAGAATTGCAGGCACACATCGAATAATTTTTGACACGTCATACACATGATAAAGTGAATGATAATAATTTTTGTCACTGATAGCACAAAAAATGACTGAATGGCACGTTTACGAACGCACTCGCTTTGTCGAATGATGTGAAAAAGAGCTATTTTTGTTCATGATGGACAATTGCATTCTGTTGTCAAATGAAGTTGCGACCATAGTTTACTGAAAAGTTACAAATAATTAATCATGTATGTTGATTATTTATTGTTGTACCACAAATGAAAACAACTGGACACACTTTTTCACAAGCCTATCTAGTATTATTTTGTTTTTGAAAAGTAGGAATTGTTTATTAGAGAGATCACTCCTGAAAAAGTACCAATTGTCACCTCTACTCCATATAACATGAAGTCATGATTTCCTAGCTTAGTCTAGTAAAATGAATCTAGTCAATAGCTTCACTTTCCTGCCTGTTCAAAGTGTTCCCAAACCAAGGAACCCAAACATCTAACAGAACTAGTACGCTGCCCATGCATTGCAACGGATCTCAGATACACAATGACATGAGTGCTAGATTATGTCAATGTTGAACCAAATCATGTTAAGACAAAATGGTATACCCATAGAATTTGTAAACATGGAATGTTGATCTGGACCTTTGTTTATTGAATACCCCAGTTTAACAAAAGCCTAAATGTCACCCACCACTGCAATTGCTACCAATTTAAACCATTAATTACACATTACCAATAGCTAGGCTTCGAATATAATTTCTCAACATGGCCATGAACACAGTACTTTTAGCAATATAGAAATCAGTAATTGCCATTAAGATGAACCAATTAATAATTATATGAACCAATAATAAATTTAACAAAGGGAATTGACAAGTAGTGACAATATAAAATCATTAACTGCTAAAGGGAATCATTATTATTTCTATCAATGAATAAGTGTTTACTAAGTAAAAGAAAGAACTATAAAGTGCAAAAACAACTTGTGTTATATCGCACCCATGCATGTCGTCATCAACGAGCACCCAAAAAATAACAACAAAGTAAAGGCAACTATAAAGTGGGACTTAACTCTCCTCCTCTCAAAGTACAATATGTCCATAATTTGGATGTTTTGACAAAATGTTTCCAACTAATTATATGTTTTCATCTTTTTATTGTTCCACATATTTAATAACTTTTCTTATTTGTAATTACTAAAAAATACCTTATTCCGCTTGCCCATTTTATTTTTCTACTAAGTATTAACGTATAAAATTAATGGTTAACATGTATCAACCTTTGATCAGCCGTATTATACTCACATATCTAATACAGAAAATTAAGAAGAAACCATGGAAAGTTAAATTGCTTGAACATAATTACTATACTATAGTGGTTAAAGAATATCATGAAGGAAGAGTAAAATGTTTATATTTATAAATTGAAATGAGAGTAGCTGAAAGGAATCATTGTTGATGTCCAAATGTTTATATTTATAACCATTGCGCAATTAGTGTAGTGGATGTCGATCATGCGCATTATTAAGAGAGTAAGAATCACAAGCGCAGATCGAATAATTTTCCATTGCGAATAATTAATGTTTTTATCATATCTCACAGAAACCTAATTAAATTTACTCTCAGAGTATATGCAACAGCATATATATCTACATAGATGTGCTTTTGTACTTGCAAATAATTTTTTTTTCTATCAGCAAGATATATGACCTCGTCAAAAAATGGATATTAATTGTTTGATAGTGCAGTGCACGTATGTATAACAAATAGGGTATTTTTTATTGACTTGCACCGGATCAGATGAACACAAAACCTCTACATTTTATATCGCTTGTGCGCGGAGGGCCACAGATAAAAACAAATTGAATGGCTCTTGTTGGCAGGCTCATATTTCATGGCAACTGAAAGAATTAAGAATGAAAGCACTGGAGCCACACATGCTCGTGGAAACTAATTCTTAGTAGTAGCAGCTCGAAGGTGGAGGTGGGTACGTCTTGATTGATTGATCTCTTCCAATCACCCTGTCCAGCTGTGGTTTACTCGTGGAAATACATGGTTGTAGAGTATGTTTGAAATCATCGTTTTCTGATGAAAGTAACCAACAAGAAATATATCCGTGATGGTTTATTCCGAAAGTAACCAATAAGTACGTCTTAGAGCAGCTCGACGGTGGAGGTGGGTCTTGATTGATTGATCTCTTCCAATCACCCTATTCAGCTGTTGGTTTACTGGTGGAAATACATGGTTGTGGAGTATGTTTGGAAATTATTATTTTCTGATGAAACGAACCAACAAGATATATATATCCACGACAGTTTATTCTGAAGGAAAAAAAACCATGGAAATAGGCCTAGCCCAAACCAAATAACAGGTAATATCCCCGATGGTATATATTTTCCAGACAGCATTCAAACGTCAGACACTTTACATTTTGGAATTATTGTTGTTGTCCAAATTAAGACAGATAACTACTGTGCAACTAGTGTAGTGGATCCCGATCGTGGACATTATTAAGCGAGTAAGAATCACAAGTGCACATCAAGTAATTTTTGACATGTCATACGCAAGATAAAGTGAATGACAATAATTTTTTCACCGATAGCACGGAAAATGACTCAATGGCATGTTTACCAAACGCTCTCATTTTCTGGAATGTATGGAAAAGAGCTATCTTTGTTCGTGATGGACTCATGCTGTTGTCAGATGAAGTTGCAACCATAATTTACTGAAAAAATACAAATCATTGATGAAAACAACTAGACAAACTTTTTGACAAGCTTATCTAGTATTATTTTGTGTTTCAAAAATAGGAATTGTTTATTAGAGAGATTCTTCCTGAAAAAGAAACAATTGTTGCCTCTACTCCATATAACATGAAATCGTGATTTCCTTAGTCTGGTAAAATGGATCTAGCTAATAGCTTCACTTTCCTGTCTGTTCAAAGCGTTGCCGGCCTGAGGAACTCAAACATCTAACAGAATATAGTCTATCGTGGCTTGAAAATTGAAATATCTCTGAGTATCTGGTATAAGATATCAAAATTGAAGCGTATGAGTATACAGAACCTATAACTGCCAACCTAGTTTTGCTTTCGTATTAATATTGTCATATATGTTTTTCAGCAATGTTAACTTCTGTGCAAATGTATGTCACTTATATCGTCAATCTTGATGCACCCAACTTGTAAATGCAGCCAATACTGATCAGTTCGATGGAATTTAGCGGCAGATATATAGGTAGGGTTTTCAAAACTCTTGTTCTGATTAATTGCCTATGTCCCATGTTTCTGTGTTGTAATGGTTTTAGTGTAAACTCATGGAGGAAAACCCAAATATTTCAGCATTTATTGATTATCTCATCAAACATCGCAAATTAAACTTTCATGTAATACAAGATAATTCAATTACTCTTGCACTAATGTTTCTCTTACTTCTCTTTCCATGCATCCAGTGTGCACGAGTAGCTGGTAGGAATGGGGAAAAGAATATGTAAAAACAGTACCCCAAAACTTAGCAGAAAAGTTGATGCACCACCGCAGAGATGCTGTGCTTTCTGCATGCACCACTTGCCGTTAACGAACAATGACTGCAAGACTAGTTTCAGTCTTCATAGGGACTCAATGATTTGTGATTGAGGTGATCTAGGTACGTGTTAAACACATACAAATGAAGTAGACAAGAGCAGCTAGCTGGCAAGCAGCTCACAGACTTGCTAGGAGCACAGTGTAGCATGACATACACAAAGTGATTGTTCAAAGCTAGCAGAATAGGGTAGAAAAGCGATTGCTGAATGCATGGAGAATGAAAGCTTGACACTCGAGACTAGAATGCCAGGGTGGTAGCACATTGGTCATTGTATGTATAATTGCGAAATGTGACATATATGACTACCTAGCATGCATGGGATTCAGTGACAAATGGTAAATGTAATCATGCATAAATGAGCTTACTGATGTATTGTCCTTCTAGTTCTGAGACGATGATGTAAACTAGGTAATAAGAGGGTGAATCAAAAATTTGAAATACTGAATGTACCTTTAATAATTTGGGATGTGACTGCCGATGATGTAAACCTCCTTGCATAAGGTTTCTCAATTTCATGGAGAAATTCTGAGTTTCTTGCAATAAATTTTACTTAATCACATATCCTCAAGTTAGTTTATGCTTTTGTTTCTGAATGCTAATTATTTGGCACAATAACAAATAGCATGCGGAGCAGTCCTCATCCAATAACACCGAGCTATGTTGATTAAGGTTTAACTAGTCATCACCCCATGTATCTGCACAGGTTGCATGTTTAATTTATGTTTTTCATTAACTTGATTACTATAAAACATGAAGATCTAACAACTATTATAGCGTTCATCAATTGCACTGATCATATTATTTTAACTTCGTATTGTGAAATTTGAAATTTCTTACCATATCTATGTAACATTCCAAAATTCTAATTACTCATTAAATTATGTTCAAATCATTGTTTCCTGCATTTTGATAGATTTTAAATTTTTTTTGAGGATTTATTAAAAGCTTTTCTAATTTTTGACAGCTAAAAATAATCTTCTAAAAATAATTAAATTATTAGCAGTGTTTGGATATAATTTAATTGAGTTTTCTATTGCAAGTGTATGAAAAACATTTTGGCTTACTTTTGAACTTCTCTGCATTTGTTTGAAAAAAGAAAAATCAGTAACATCCTGTTTTTCAGAGTTTCCTTAAAGCTTTTAAAATAACGTTCACCATTTGGATTTTTCTGGAATTAATTGAAGCTTAAATTTCATTTTACAAATTAAAAGGGTTTACTGTGAGTAATCTAAACTTTAATTATTGTCAAAAATATTTTATTTGGCTTACATATGCTTCAGGGAATTTTTTTGTATTTTTTACAAATTTATAAAGTTTCTTTACTATTTTCTAGAGCTCAATTGAATTTTCTCTAATTTCTAAAATTAGAAAACCATTCAAAAATCCCTAATTAGCCTATCTCTCCCAATCCGACCTGCCAGCCTACCAATCCTATCTCTCCCCGTGACCGACGAGTGTGGGCCATCTGTCGCTCGACCGCATGCATCGCGATTCTCCATGTGTCAGCCGCTTGTGCGTCTTCCCCTTGCGTCTTCGATTGGGACTCTCAGTGTCCATGTCTGAGATGTCACCATCACCTTGCGCATCTTTACCCCGGACTCAACGTCCGTGCTCCGTGTGGACTCCTCGATTTTCTGGTATAAAACCCTAAGCTATCCCCTCGTTCTTCGCATCTGAAGCCCTCGCCGAAACTAGCCCATGCGCCGTCACCATCATCGTTATCATCTTCGCTTCGTCTTCCACGTGCGTAGGTCAACTTTTCCACCACCACCTTCGCCATCATCGCTGGTAAGTCGCCGTCGTCATCCTTCGCCTGCTCCATCGCCCGGTCACACTCTGGTCAACCGCTGCCAGCCACGTCTGTCGCCGTGCCCTGGTCTATGACCACACTACAGCCGCCTATGTAGCTCGCTGCCTCATGACCCACGCTGCTCCTTTACTAGCCGAGCCAACGCCTCGTGTCGCGTGCCCCACTAACGACAGCGCCGATTTCAGCATGCACCCACGCCCTCGGTGAACCAAGCCACTGACAAGTAGGGCCCACCTACCAATAGGACTATGTTGTAGACTTGTGAGCCAACCACGCAAGCAACCGAGTCAATAGCTCTAGATCCTATGTGTCAGTTCACATGTCCACCATGTTAGCCACCCGAGCATGTGTCAGTGCCACATCACCATGCCACTTGTCAACCACATCACCCTGCCACCTCAGTCCTCAATGCCACATCAACCCTAGCAATTCAGTCATCCACCACATCAGTAATGATCTCATAAATCCTATTTTCCATTAGAAAAATAATTCATCCAAAAAAGAAAATAGATGCTGACATCATAATTAGGACTTTTCTTTAGAAAAATAATTCCAGTAAATCCAATTTTCCTTTTTCTTTAGATTTTAATATTCTGAGTGCCTATTCTTCTCGTCTTAGCTCCGATTGACCTGATTCTTTTTCCCAACTTTATCAAAAATTGAGCTCTACCTTTTGGTTCTAGTTTTAAAGTTTTTGAAGTTGATTTGAATTTTATTTGTGTTTCGTTATATAACGTCTTCAAAGGAGTTGAAGAGGGATCTAAAGACCAAGAGTTGGTAACTAAGCAAAGGCCAGGCAAGTCATGTCTTTTGATCATGTTGAACTTAGTTTTTAAATCTATTTATTTATCATTTTGTTTTAAATTATCATACATTGCTATTTTACTACAAACCTTTGTACCTAGAAGCTATGGTCCAACTTGATTACTTATGCATTCATAATTTAAATGCCATGATTCCATTGTCATCTTAGGATAGCTTGCTAATTATCTAAAAATGAAATACTGGTTATCACATGGGTTGTACATTTAATATGATTAACCATGCTTGTAGTAAGTTGGGATTATCATCACATGTCAATTAATTAATTAATTAATTTCAACTTAATGAGATATTGAATCATGGTGGTTAGCCACAGTTATAAAATTTGAGTGCCATGGCATGGGTAGTGTCATTGGGTGAGTGATCATGCCATAAATGAGAAAGTGTGGTTAGCACTTTGAGGGATGTGGATATCTCGCCTAGGTAATATCTAAGGACTTAACTTTATGTGCAATTGATTTGAGTCTTATCGTGCAATCACATGTCCAGTATGAGATGGACCTAGCTAATTAATTTGTGATGTTTTAATTTCGATTTCACCATTAGTATGTTAGTGGGTGTCGTTAGACATTTCCATGGGGAATAAGAGAGATTTGTTCAACTAGGTGGTTAACCTACTCAATCGTGAAATCTTAGTGGGTGAAACTAAGTTGAGATGAAACTTTCTAATAGTCTTGTTATGATCTTCTTGGTTAGCATGCCCAAGGAAGCGTGTTGCTCTAGCGTCACTATACGAGATGATCATATCATATGGGTAAAGTAGTGCAACCTCTGTAGAGTGTAAAACTATTCAAATAACCATGTCCCTAGTCATGGATAATTCTCAGTGATTTCCACGAGCATTAGAGTTTTCATAAAAACTTGGTTGGGTTAAGTCTGAAAAGTGAATGGTTAATTCATCGTGGTTCATTACATAAATAGTTTGTTCACGGGTAATTAATTGGGTGAATGTTTAGTTCACTTATAGTTTATTCAATTCTTTTGATTATTTACTCATTATCATTTTCTATGTTTGCCTTCAATCTATTTATTGTATTTACTTTAAATTGTTGCTTTCTGCAAAATAACCACTCATCCATCGTTTAGTAGGTCTTGCATAATTATATTACATTCTTATTGCAAACGACTTATTGAGTACTCTATGTACTCATGGCTATATCCACATTTGCTCAGTTGAAGAAAAAAACCATTTCAACTGGAGGTACCTGAATGAGAATACCACGACAACTTCTCGAATTAGGGTCTTGCTTCCCAGTCGGTTGCCTATGGGCATGTCGAATGAGCACTTCATTTTTGTTGTGTTTCTATTTCTAGTTTGTTAAGCCATTCTAGCTATTAAGGTGTAAACTTGGCTATAAGGGTGCAACTTCGATAATCAATAATATTTGATCTTTTCTTGGTTAATCATGAATATGGTTGATATTCTATCTATGTTTCTACTGTGCGCACTAGCATAATCTTGGACTAGTGCAGTATACACAGAGAATCCAGATTTGCATATTTGGGCCTAGACAAAATCCTACCTAAATGCTACAGCAACCAATTAATTTTCAAGAAAAACTGGGAGCTAGTAAATGGTAGGATTAAATTTTATTAGGAAATATACTAAGCCAAGAGCCTCTCCAAGAATTTTTAGGTTTTTTGGAATGCCTTTGGTATGTTTAAAAGTTTGCCAAACCCTTACTGTAAATAGAAAATATTCAAACTCATATAGTGCAATCTAGTAACATTCAAAGAATTTTTGAGGAAACTTTAAAGCTAATAAAATTCTTACAAATTTTCACAAAAATGCATGCTGCATCCAAAGCCATCAAAAATTTTTTATAATTTTTAGAGCCCATTTGCTATGTCTAAAACTTCCTTAATCTTCTCAACCACCTCATCTTCTTGTCTGACTGCACACGGGGACTACATGCACGCTGCTTCTTCCACCTCAAGATGTCATCCATGGATGCCGCAAGCAGTGCACAACAAACTATAGTAGGCTGCCTATGAAAAGCTGAGCCATACTCCTCGAGCACCCTGCCCAAGACCCCTACACCTCTTTGTCGCCCAAGCCGTCATCATCTTCATTCGCATCCATGCCTACCAGAGGCGCAACCTGCTACCTGAAGATTTCATGTTGTGCCCCTTGGTTTTTCCCTCTTGTTCCCACAATTTTCTCACCCTATTTAAACATTCAACAGTGTCTCTTTCTTTGCCATTCTTCCCTCAACATTCTACACAAGTTTGAGCTATTGAGCTGCACTACCTTGGCCGGAACATAGATGTCTTTCTCGATGCTGGCGACACGCCCGTCGTAGCCACTGCAATAATGTCATTATCCCCACTCCATCAGTAAACATTTTTCCAAGATGTTCACATCATAATGCTTTCTTTGCCTTAAGGAGAAAAAACCCTCTGTTGATTTTGACTTTTATCTAGCAAATCTCTGGGAACACAGCCTCTTCCTCGCCTCCAGCCAAAATTGGCCAAAGAATGCCACCGCCAATGCAACTCCTCACTAATGTGACGATGGCCCGATCTTTCGGGAGGTACTGATAAGTCGATTATGGAGAACACGACGTTGATGATCCAAAGGCTCCGACCAAAACATATCGATCCCCTCGCAATCACTACACCACTACTCTGATGGTTATCAACCATGCCGAACGCGGTTGACCTCGCCAAGAAGGCTATCTCCTGCAAGCGAATCGAGAACACAAGCAAGAGAGTAGAAGATGCAATCTGAAATTGTATTGGGAATAAAGATTAAGTTCACAAGTTGGGGTTCCTCAACCAGACGTGCGGTGAGACTACTAAGCAGTATAATCTCTTAAGAAAAACCCGAGGAAAACTAAAGAGGTGCGACCTCCTTAAATAGGAGTGGGGGAGGCCGTACTTATCTAATAAATGGGGGTGCGGTACTATTCATGGGTACTATTCATGTGAACAGTATGGCCGCAGTACTGTTCATGTGAATAGTACCGGCCCATGAATAGTGCCAACCCAAATAGTCTAAGTGTTGATACAAGGCCCTCGGCCCAAAAGGTGTCGCAAACACCATAGATAATAAGCCTAAATTCGTCAATCCGATGAAGTAGACTTGATGAATGCAGCCAAATTGGTGGAATTGGACAAATTAGGTGTCGCGTGAGTTGCCTCCTCCTCTCCATAATTCCCGATAGTTGAGTTGACGAGCACGTGCCGAGTAATTAGACCTTACCCATCATTCATAGAAGCAGTAAGAGGAGTATTCATATCAGTAGAAGCGATGTCCTCATCACTCACCGAGCACCTCCCCCTTCGATTCCTCACTACTAGAGCATCCCCTTTGCCCCCTCTACCTCCTCTAAAGACTGGCTTGAAGATTCATCCACCGAGAAGCTCTCTCCATGTGCACCACTGTCATCGCCACCGATGCTCTATGGGTAGCCCGCCACAGCCTTCCTCCACCACCGTTGACTGGTTTGTTGAGTTTCCTCTGGCCTATGGACTCACACACCCCTCCATTTCCTCCCTTTTTTCTCTAGTGAGCTACACCACAAATGCCCATCCTGGCCATCACTTGCCTCCACCATGAGCCACAACAGAGCACGTTGCCACCACCGCCATTGGGACTGTTGTCTCCTAAGCAATCTATTTTGCTAGTTCCCACTGTCTCCTTGTCCTTCCCCTTACTACCAATGAAGCTCACCAAAGGCGTCCATGGGTGTCCCTATTTCTCTCTCTCCTCCCCCAACAGAACAAAGGAAGATGAAGCTCCCTTTATATGACAAATTAGCCCCACTTGTTAGGTTAAATGAAGACTCATTCAATTTGAGTATATGACATGTAGGACCCACTTGTAAGCAAAAAGTATTTGGAATTTCATAGAAATGGAATAAATTCTGATAATGGGCCCATGGACAAATAATAAATGACATTTTCTTTTTTCAGGATTTTTCAAACCAAACTAAATTCAAACACTTATAACATTTACATACAAACTCCAAATTTAGTATTTTTGTCTCTAAATATTTCTAAAATCATGATATTCCATAATCTACAAAACAATTTGAGTTTAGCCTTTGTTTGAATTTATTTGGCGTTTCTTTCTATTATTTGGCTTTATTCGCTAGATATCAACGTACCAGCGATACTTCAAGAATCCAGCGCAAGACACAAGTGTTCAGCAGTAAGGCAAGTACCCCCTTTGACCATGTTGATCCTATATTTCAATGTTAAGTATCTTGTTTGCTCAAACTATTATGCATGCATGTATTAGTAGTAAAATCACTACATTGGTAAGGTGGTCAGTTATGTCAATTTGTTTCATTGAACATTCCTTGAAAAGTTGCCATACTCATTGTTGTCATGCTGGTAATGATATCCATAGCTAGCATGATTAATTGTGGAAGTTTAGAACAAGTATAAATTAGAGTTGCTTAGCCTTGCTTAGTTGTCAATATACTAGATGATCGATTTCATATACATTCAAAAATGGGTCGATAATGTTACTAGACTAGAGTGGTCACCCTGAATATTTTGCCTAGAAAATGAAATTGAAAAACTATTATTTTAACTTGGGCAAGATATGTGTATAACTCATGATGCGAAAGGAAATCGCACGTGTTGGTTGGATTGTGGAAATACATATGGATACGACATGTGGTGAAAAGGAAAACTTGTATGTGATAGTTGTGAGGAAACTCTCACTCGAGTCGGTTAAGGATTGTGAACTTTTGTGTTTCATGCACATACCCTTTATTAATATGCTCTACAACTTGGTGTTGTATTTCTTTCATTTCCTCGGGGTTTATGCGGTATGGTGGTCAGTTAGGCAATGGTGCTCCAGGTACCAAGTCGATCTAATACTCAATTCCTCGCTGTGGTGGCAACAAGGGTGGTACCTAGTTTTGAAACATATCCTCATTGTTGTGGCTACAGACCAAACAGAGAGAGAGGTATGGTAGTGGAGAGTTAGGTGTGCAAATGACCTCCTGAGTCTTTTCCCAGGGTTGATCATGATATATCGACGTTCCCTAGGAAGGAGCGACTTTACCATCATAGCCTTACACCGAGTTCCCCCTATGGTATTTGATACATATGCGACCTGACCTTTTCAGATATCTAGCTGGAACAGTTGATCATGATTTGATATATGTCAGGCATGACAACACTCCAATGCTTGAAGGATTTATTGATAGTAATTTAGGCGATGACCTAGTTGATCGTAAGAGTATGACTGGTATGGCGTTTTATCTGCATAGAAACATGATTACATGATGCTCATAGAAGTAAATAAGTGTAGCCTTATCATCATGTGAAGCAAAGTTCATGCAGCAACTTCAACTGCATGTCAAGGTATTTGGTTGATGAGATTACTTCATGAATTGATTAAATAATCCAGCAAGCCGTTCACATTATTTGTGGACAACAAGTCAGCAATAGCACTTCTAAAGAATCCAGTGTTTCATGGGAGAAGCAAACACATTGATACTAGATATCATTTTATTTGAGAATGTGTTGAAGAAGGATTGGTGACCATTGCACATATCTCAATAAAAGAACAGAGGGCTTATACACTCGCAAGAGCGTTAGGACATGTCAATTTTTGTCGTATGATTGACCTACTCGGCATCAAGGAAGTTGGTTAAGTTGGCAAGGATTAGGGGGGTGTTTGTTGGAAATAATTCTACCGAATCTGTTTCAGAGTCTATATCGAGTTGAGTCCGAGTCAGTTTAGAATTAGAAAATTTATGTTTCAGAGTCAATGTCTGCATCCGAGTCTAATTTGTAAATCTATGAATAAATAGTGGAGAAAACTAAAGAAAAGGCGCGACGATTTGTAAAGCTATGTCTACATCAATGCCAAGGACCGACGCTTCCATCAACCTCGCGTTGGGTGGTGTCGTGCCGCTACTAAAACAGCTGGGATTACCACTACTTGCCCTCGTCGCACCGAGCGGGGTTGTGCCACTGAACCAGTTAGGCTACGTCACGCTTGGGTGTCCAGACCTTCTCTGCGGCCAGACATTGTCCATGGTCAAACATTGTCTGTGGTTAGGTCATGCCGTGATTGGGTTGCACTATGCATAACCCTTCTTCACGATAGGGCTTCGTAGTCACTTCATCTTGTGCCTAGAGGACCGAACCTCGAGGTCTTGTCCACGCTGTCTGCACTGAGGCCACCGGTGTAAGTTCCCTGCCAAGGCCAACAGGGCTAAGTGGGACACCTGGAGGGACATGTGGTTCTACTACCCTATTGGAGAGTCTGTCCTAGCCAGTACCAGGAAGAAGCCTCTGGTTGATGGCTCCACGCACTTCTCGCCCTCTCAAGGTCTGGTAGACAAGGCACATTGCCACCTACTGCAAGGACTCATGGCGAAGTTCAGTATGCACGGTCTTGTTGAAGAATACTACATGTTGAGGATAGCTCCCCTTGGGCAAGGGTGGAACTTGTCCTTCGCCGACAGCAATGCGTCAAAGGGTCTTCACACCTTCCGTGGCTTTGCAAAGTCCCAATGTAAGTGTTTTGCCTAGCTTCTAATCTTGTTTGACTCTGGGCTTTGCTGACCCCATAATTTTGTTGGACTAACGCTCCCCATGTGGAGTCTGTAGTGGTGGTCCTACTCGAGCGTGAGACAAAGGTCAAGAAGGGCATGGTGGAGGACTTGATCGTGGGCGAGAGCCGCAACCGTGCATGTGAGATGCTCAGTATTCTAGTGCTGCCCGGGCACCCTTGATGAAGATGGAGGATCCAAGTACGGGGCGAAGTGCCCACGTGAAGTCCTGGTGGACTCGCCCCCATCCTCGAAGTTAGGAGAGTTGGGTAACCGCAAGGGCTCACACCATGCAGAGCTGGTTAGTGCCACAGGTACCTCCCGTAGTCTAGATAAGGGGAATGGCCTAATGACCAACCCTACCCCTTTAGGGCTCCCTGGGACCACACCTTTCGTCCCCGAGCGCTGCTTCAACTCTTAGCTCCAGAGGTGTTCGCATGGCGGGAGCCACGGGGACAAAGGCAGGCCACACACCCCCTAGTGCCCCATGTGTGTACGCCATACTGAAGCCACTGCCGGAGGACTTGCCTTAATAGGAGGGCGAAGGGGTCAATGACGCAACCATCAAGGTTGACTCAATGGACACCACTTCAGCTCACCACCCACAGACTGCGACGGGCGCAGCCCCTTCCGCCACCATGGGGGCTGCCACAGGTGAGCCCCTAGGGCCTAGCTTCGAGCACGTTATCCCCACATCCACACCGCGTGCGGGTACACCCTACAGAGAAAGCTCCAGCCTCCCTTGCTGATTTGGGGATGCGTCGCCACTAGGGACTTTGCCCTGCCTAAGCCTATGGTCAAGTTTCTGAGCGAGGCCGTCGCGTACACGATACCTGCAGACCTCAACTGAGCTTTGGAGGGCGACCCCCTGACCAAGCGGTAGGCTTTTACTTCGATGGGGGGTGTGACCTCATGAAGGTAACTAGGCTGTTTGTTTAGCTTGCTTTGGAGGACTCCTTACTGCTCTTCCCTTGCAGTGCCTCATCACCACACGCAAGATGTCAACCATACAAACAAAGTATTGACGGAGAACAAGAGGGCTGTGCATAAGGTGGAAGGTAGGACAGTTGCTATGCAGCAGGACTTGGAGGCTGCTCGCGAGGCGAACGCCGAGCTATCCTGCAAGTTGACCGAGTAGGAGTCCGACATGGAGTGTCTCTACCATGGCTTGTCTCAACCTTCAAACGAGCAGGACAAGGTGGTTTTCGCTACAGTTGTTGCTACTCGAACAATGCTCGGGTTGGCCAAGGATTTGGGTGTCTCTGTGGAGCTCCCCTTTGACTCTTCTGAGGTCTTTGAGGAGACTTGGCTTGCTTAGTTGAGCGAGACTGACGTGGTAGCTATGGCATCAGTGTTGGGCTTTTGGCACTACTGTCTGTCTCTGACTCTGTCTGTTCCTTCTTCTCGCAGATCTGGAACTCACATGGGTTTAGCTACCTTGACGGACTTGTCTAGTGTGCCCACGCTCGTTTGGCCGAGGGAGACTATAGGGCGCGGGAGGACCCTGAGGGACCAAGGCCGTCCAAAGTGTGAGGCGTATCTCCAGCATATTGATGTTTTTTGGCTAACATTCTTTTGCACTTTAGCTCACTTGCACACTGTGTAGGCATAGTCTTCGATGTAGCCTCTCGTACCTAGGGAGCTGACCTTTTTTGTAGCCATGATGCCAACTATGAACTAATGTTTTTTTGTTTTGCTTTTTCTTTCCTTTTTGGAACACGATCGTATGATAGAATGTTTACAATGAGTGTTCGACCTTTTAGACAATGATGTGGTGAACCAAGTCTGTTGCCGGTCACTTGGGCACTAAATCCTCCCAAGCTAAGTCGCTTAAGCATTGCACCTCGCGAAAAACATCTATGCTGCGGTAAGTTCTGAGGCCAAAGCCAGGCTGTGGCGCTTGATGTGCTCGGCAATAGACCTTATCGACTCTGTTGGGACTCTTTAGCACGAGGGGTCTTAAATCACAATGACCTACACACCGACTAGCATGACATAGAGCCAGGGCACTTGAGACTTATTTTTTGACCTCTTGTCGTTTGGTTTTCTACAACAATATTGTGCGGGGACTATGGAGCCCCAACTTCGACTTGCCAAAATAAAGATCGATTACTACTCCCCGCTTCCCTTTTCTTTTGCTAGGGTATCCTTGTTATCCTGCCTCCCATTAGAAAAAACTTGGTGCTCAAGATGAGGCTCTCGAGCGGCATTTTGTTAGGGGGAGGAGGAGAGGACGTCAATGTTTCCCATCAGAAAAAACTTGGCGCTCGAGATGACGCTCTTGAGTGAAACTTTGTTAGGGGGAGGAGGAGAGGACATCACCGTTTCCCATCGAAAAAAACTTGACACTTGAGATGAGACTCTCGGCGGCACTTCATTCGAGACAAGGCCCCATTGAAGAAGACTTGGTGCTAAGATTTTGCTCAACCCGGAGGAGAATCAACTCAACCCGAAGGGAGGATTAGCTAAATCCCGGAGGAGATTCACTCGACCCTAGAGGGAGGACTAGCTCGACTCCTAAAGGAGACTCAACCTCGGAGGAGAATTAGCTCAACCCGAAGGAGATTCACTCGACCCGAAGGAAGGACTTCAACCACGGAGAGGAGGGTGATCACCAACTTTGCCCCCAGGAGAAATTGCCATCTTGACCCCAGGGGGAAATCGCCCACTCGACCTGGCCTGCGGCTTAACAACACAAAATATTCAACAAGAGTATGGCAATAGCATATGTATTTGTAGGATCGATTCACTCTAAGATAGGCAATCAGAGGGGGGGTGAATGATTGCGGAAGCTAAAAATAAATTTTAAGACTCACCCTTAAACACAAAACCTATTTAAACCTCGTTTTAAAAATCTAGACAAAACGCTGTACTCTTACTAAAACTGATCTCAATAAAAAACCGTAACTCCAATCAACCTCAAAATTTGACAGAATAAACTAGATAAAATTATTGAACTAACCCAACTAGAATTACGTCAAACGGAGATCTAGAACTCGAGATATAAAATAAACAAGATCGCTGATGCAGATAGTGACGAGAATTGATTAAGCCCTAATTATGCAATTAAGCAAAATCCGTAAGGAATTAATCAACTAAACTTTCGAGATCACAAACTTGATGCCCTAGCTATATTAGATGGATCAAATCAAACCAAAGCTCATAAACCAGAAATTAATCTAAAACAGAAGCTGCGCAAGCAAGCACTTTTACTAGTAGCTTTCAATCCAACGAAGCAATACTATTACCAAAGCATGCAGATCTAAAAGAAACAAAAATATCATCACGTGAAACTAGCACTTGCACTCATTTATTGAAATACTAGAAGAGCTCACGTATGCATGCATCATCTACCAACACCATGCATGCATTCAAAAGACTTAAGGCTATCAGTAAAGAAAGCTAATTAGCAATAATTACCTCTCCTAATCACCTTGATATTACTACTATTGGCCGAACACCCACATGCATGCATGCAGCCATTTCTCTAGAAACTCTAATAGCAATTCTAAAACGTAGCAGCCAAATAATCCAATGCAAAATGCTAATTAGCAATTACCTCTAATCTCGTATGGCCTTCCTCAAGTCGCTTTGCTTCTCACGTCCTTTCCAAAGCCCTGTCGCGCCTACTCCTTTTTCTTTCGAGCACAGCACAAGCAAAGAACACCACAGCCGGGCTGGCTGAGCCGAAGCAGCCGCCGGCAGTCCTCCCTGCAAAAGCGTCTGCTACGCCTGCTTCTTCTTTCAAGAAATCACGGCCCAGCCAAAGCACAAGGCGCCACACCGACGAGTTGGCGGTGAGGGACGCCGGATGCAACAACACGTCGAGTCGCTCTCCGCTTTTTCAGATCGCCTGCACGCTATCTTGCCGAGCCTACGACGCGTCGCCTCTTTCTTGATCTTCCAAGCCGCCGACTGCAGTCCGCAGTTTCTCCTTTTCTTCGCATCGAACCAAAATAGCAACCAATCACAAACTCATGCATGCGCCACAATTTTTTTTATCAAGCCCGGCCAAAACAAAAGCCGCAAGCCCTGTTTTTCTGAAAAGCACGACACGCCCACAAAGCCGCCGTCCAGTACATATATATTATCTAGTCGGCCTCCTCCTCAACTAAAACTCCTTAACCTACTCCAATACGTCATTAACCCTAATACAACTTATCCTGGGCCTTTTTGCCTCAACCAGGCTTTTTGGCCCACTACTTTTCAAAGGACCCAAAACCCTTCATAACATGGGTTTTCTAATTCTTTTATGCTTCCGATTTTTCCAGCCTTCCACGTGTCGAAGCCTCCAGGACCACGCCACCTGTATCTTCTCCACGCATCATCTCCATACGCATTGTTTTCTTTGAACATCTCGCATGACATTTTTGACCGATAGGATCTCGGTTCCTCCACGAACTTAGTCCGAAACCTCGATTCCACCGAACCTAGTTTCAGTCCGTCATCGGCGACGTTTTGCCTCAAGCAACACTGCACATGAATAACCACGTAACCGCGTATGAGCACAAGTCCACGACTTGACTCAAGTCAATCCGCACAATACCTCACACGAGCGTATCATGCAACGTACGACAATCCGCACACGCAACACATCAAAAGTAATATCATAACTAACGTTGTCAATTATTCATCATCTAGTCTAGACCTGACCACATGGTCTAACAGTATTTCTAGGTGAGGGGAATCATACCAGGCTAGATGCAAAATGATGTGACAAAGGTGATATGAAAGCTTAGTAGCCATATATAATACTTACGTAAGTTGTCCGCGTTCTAGTTATGCTTGAGCTCAACCCCATAAAGTGATTGCAGTTGAAATGATCCAGGACGAGTGGCTCATATGACCGTATGGCCCTATCCACTTAGAGCTCAACTTCCGTCGAGGTCGAGGTTGGCCTCTTCTTGAGGATGAGATCCTCAACCTGGATGGGACGTGGTCGGACAGCTCGGTTGTACATCTTGGCCATCGCTGCTTGATATTGGTCAATATTGGATGGCATCACTCGATTCCACCGAGATCTGCTAGACTGCGTTGTTCAAAGCTGCCATGGTACGAAGAGACCCAAGCTTAACCTCCTCGGTGCGATGGCTCATCACCATACAAAAGCTTAAACAAGGTGAACCCGTGGCCCGGCTCAAGGAATTGCAAATCGACGAGCATGCTAGGAGCTCATCCGCCAACGACCCTTCGGGATGTAAACCTCCTTTCATAAGATTTTCAATTTCATGGAGAAATTCTAAGAGTTTCTCGTAATAAATTTTCCTTTTTTAGCAACCATCTAAGCAGGTGCCCATCGTATCTCTGCTCACCGATATCCAGCGGCATCTAGGGTGTGGGTAGCTACCTCGTAGATTCCGACAGCAACACGCTGAGTATTGTCTAGAAATAAACGATGTTGTACACGGTCAGGATTTCCTTTTTTTGCAATTGGATTAACCTTGGACGCCAGAGATTAGCCCAAGCCAACTATTCATTAATTTTATAATGTTCTTTTCTTCATTAATTTTACATTATATTTTTTTCATTACAAATACATGCATCTATCTCACATTAATTTTACATTAGATTTATTCTTACCAATACACATATCGCCATTTACTAGAATGAAAAAGTACATCTCACGCGCCACCCATTATTTCCCCCTTCTTTACTCAAAATAGCATCTCTCCATATATATATATATATATATATATATATATATATATATATATATATATATATATATATATATATATATATATATATTCATTAATTTCGTATTAGATTTTTTCCTTACAAATACAAGCATCTATCTAATTTTACATTAGATTGATTCTCAAATACAAAGATCCATTTATTACAACAGCCAGAAACCTCACGTGGCTAGAAACCCCATGGCCATAAACCTTGCACCGCTGAAAACACTGTGGCCGGAAATCTCAAGCCACCAACGGAATCCTCGCGTGGCCAGAAATCTCAAGCGGCCAGAAACCTAGCGTCACCGGAAACCCCGTTGTTGGAAACCCTGGAGATTATTAGATGAATCGTGCCTAGATCACATGAGTCCTCATTAGGATCGGTTACAACTTATTAGTCCAGATCGACTTCCATGAAGCCACTGAGGCCTTCATCTTTGTGTATTCTGCATGAACATGCATAGATTATGAGTTCAGAATTAAGAGATGGAAATTAATTTGAACCATGTTGAGCAAAGTATGCTGATGTTCCATAATGGAAAGCTCACTTGTTTTTCTTGAGTTCTGGCATGTGTTGATAATAAACATTGACAAACAAGACTTATACATAACCATGATAGAGAGATATGTATCAATGTAGGAGCTAGACACTCATGATGTGCAATTTATGAAAGCCCTGCGTCCAAATGCTAATAGTTGTTGGCGCAATATACCTACAAAGTAGTGGGAATAACAATTTAGTTGTGACTAATACTGTATCTGTGTATTTTTATGAAGTGTACAATTAAGAAAACTAAAGGTAAAAATCGCATATAATTGACTTCAAAACCAACTATGATGGGTGGAATTTTACTCCCACCCAGGGAAAACTTTTCCGGAAAAAATATCTTTTCGCCCCCACTAATAAATCCGATATTCGGAATTTCAAAAAATTTCAAAAAATCTCGGAAAAATTCGTTCAAAATTTGTAAATTTTAAATCTGGTTTTTGAGTACAAATGGAAAAACAAAAAACAGTGTTGGTTTTAGGGCTTGAACTCAAACCTTAGTGCTCACTAACCACCATCCTTACCACTAGGTTAGCGAAGTACTTTTTACCTTGTACTGATTAAGGAATTTAGCTAAACTCCAAATTTTGAACTGAAATTCACCGATTTTGCAATTTTTCGGATGCCACCAACAAAACCAAAATTTGGCCGAAATTGTTCTCCTGCTCCGACCTCTTTGCAGGAAGTTGCCACTTGTATTGGTATTGCATAAGAAAACTAATCTCTCCTTTAAATCTAATGTTTCTAGCATCTTCCAAACTAATACTCACTTAAACATTAATACCTGAGTATGTGACATCTTGTAATTGTACCAAATGAAAAATTACTATGTGCACATCAACAAAACCTTTTATATGCTACTCTAGATACAGTAAAAAGTTTGAATTGTTTTCTAGTGTCAAATCGATGTTGCATATAGCAATTAACAAATAGGAAATGCTTTCTTATTCCAATGAGAACCCATCAATAGTATGAGATTGTTATTTAGTGATAGCTAGAAACACAACTAAACATAGAAAGAGCTTAAAATAAGCAGTCTATCTTAATTCTACCAAGCTGATTTAAATCTATATCTATACTTTATGGGATAATTAACAGAGACACTAAGCTCTGGTCATGAACAGTTCTCAAGAGCAAGATATATAGCTTACTCCATGGAAGACCTATATTCGTAGTTTGCACAATTCGTTTTCTTGGTGCTACTGGCTGTCCATGTATGAAGAAAGCAGGTAGGTATCATTTTAATTTCGACAATTTCGTGATAGATATATTACATTTTTTATTTCCATGAATAAACCACAAGCTAGTTTTGGAACAAAACAAATTTTATTAAGCACATGGTATTCAGTAGACAGCGAATTAAAAGCTAGCTAGACGCCCGTACCCTATCTTTCAGCTCTATAGTCGATGAACCAACAGCAGGGCTGCAGACCATGGCTTTCCGCTGCATGCGTTGATTGCTTGTCCATGTGGTGTATTCGAGCGACATTCGTCTGCAGACTTTATTCTTTAGACATTGTCGAGAAGTAGCAGGCTTTGCAGCAGCTTGACTGACCTGATGGGCTACGTATGAATTCATGAGACTTGAAATAGACCAAACAGTACCTAGCGAGGGCAATTGATTCAGAACGGATGCTTAATTCTTCAGAGAACATCTCCAGACTTGCCGGTGTATTTTCCATTGCACGTACTGGAAGTTTGGCTACAGAGATAGATGGAATCATAACTTACCTATATGTATTCTTCTTGTTCCAATGTGTCAGGCAGATTTTTGTACATATCATGGAATTGGCAGATGGCATCACTGTGCTTGTGAACTACATAAACCCTTCCTAATTGGTTTGAAGGAAGGTACGTCACTAATTCACCTAAGATAGCTAGCCATGCATGCCTGCCAGCAAGAAAGGTCATAGCTGATGAGACAAAATCATCTCTAATCACGCCACAACCAGCGTCTTACAGCTTCCTAGCTAAGTAGACCTTAGCATCGGTTGGCACTCGTCACTACTTACTCTAACTTTTCAAGACGCCAGTCTGATCTTTTATTGCAAGTAAAATAGATGTAGTAAATGTTGATTCACATTTTATTTAGTTAGTATCAAAAGCACATCATGGTTTTCACGAACCTACCTACCTATTGCTATGATATATTAGAAAGTAATCCTTTCTTATTGAGAAATATACCACCTGAAGAAAGATCGGCCGCTGTCACTAGTCCACTGAACATGAAATCATGATTTGCTAGCGTAGTCTACAAAATAGATCAAGTTTTAGGTTGCTCATTTTTCTCTTATTATAAACATCATAAGATATATCAGACCGCTATGGTAGTTAATTCTTTTTTAGCATATCTCACGGAAACCAAATTAAATTTAATCTCAGAGTATATGCAACAGCATATATACATACTTAGATGCGCTTTTGTACTTCAAAATAATTTTTTGTTCTATCAACAAGATATACGAACTAATCTAAATTTTGATATTAATTGTTGGATAGTGCAGTGCACGTATATATAATAAATAGGGAATATTTTATTAATTATTGACTAGCACCAGATCAGATGACACGAATAATCTACTTTTTATATCGCTACAGCACGGAGGGGTAGCATTAGCTCAAATCTAGGCCATCAGATAAAAAAAAATGAATGGCTCTTGTTCTCATGCTCATACTTTATGGCAACAAAAAGAAGAACGAAAGCAACAAGGGCACACATGCTCGTCTTTGCCGTGGAGTATGTTTGGAAATCATCATATTCCGATGAAACTAACCAACAAGAAATTTATCTTTGACGATTTTATTCTGAAGAGAAAAACGATGGAATTTCCGCCGCGTTTTTTTCCAGACAGTATTCAACCGCACTACTATAGAAAGCCTAATAGTAGACGCAACATCATAGACGATTCATAAAACCATCTATATTAAATACAATCACAAGCGGTTCTTGGTAAAACCGTCAGTAATACTATCGAGACGGTTCTTATTAAGAATAAATGCGTGATATTGGCAATATCATGACGGTTCTTAATAAGAACCGTCTGTGATATTCCATGATATCACAGATGGTTCTTAATTAAGACCCCAAAATTAGCATCTTTAGCCTCAAATTTGCATTGGAAGTTTTTTATTTCAGTTTTTGCCAAATTTTCGAAATTCCCTTCGAAATTTGGGGTTTGCCTCAACTGCAAAGTTGTAGATCTCGTCGAAACCTTTCAAATGAGTATATATAAGCCATACAGAACTTTGTTATTTCATATTTTGAGACTAATTATTTATATTGTATCGATATATATATATATAGACAATATCACAGATGGTTCTTAATAATAACAAATCTGTCTTTGCTTTCTGACAGTTCTAGGTAAGAAATGTCTGTGATAAATTGGTCTCTGACTGCTGGGCCCATCAATCCTCCTCTACCCAATTCTAGCCAACAGAAACCGACCAACCCACACCCCATATATCGTCCCACCTCTCCCTCCCCTATAAATACTCACCTGAACCCATCCCCTACCCTTCATGCACTCAAAATCTCTTCAGGCTCCTTACTGTCTCCTCCTCAATCGACCTACCCTAGCTAGGGCTCCTTACTGTCTCCTCCTCAATCCTCCATAGATCGGTTAGGGCTCTCTCCATTGTTTCTTCTAGTATTTGATTCTGTAACATTGTGTTGCTACATTGTGGCGTTTGGTGGATTGTAATATAAATAGAATGTTCTCTACTATGTTTGCTATCGTATTTGGTTGTTTTCAAATGACATAGCTAATATTTCCTAAGGCTAATTCAAAAATAGAAAAAATTTTAGGTATAGAATGAACTATCACAAATAGTTTTGTAGTATAAACCATCTGTGAAGAACATCATAAATGGTTCTATATATAGAACATACGTGATGTGTGAGTATCACGAGATGGTTCTATATATAGACCATCTGTGATACTCACACATTCTGACGGTTCTACATATAGAACCGTGCTGTAATACTCACATATCACAAATGGTTCTACATATAGAACCGTGCGTGATGTGCGAGTATCATAAGCGGTTCTATATATAGAACCGCGAGATAGTGTTTTTCATGAGCGATTCTAGTTACAAACCGTCTATATTATATTTATCACAGACGGCTTACAAACTGTCTATGATAACCTTCGATTATCAACGACCCATAAATTGAGGCGGTTGAAAAGCATGCGTGATGACATTTTGAACCATCGTGATGATAATTTCTGTAGTAGTGCCGTCGGTACTTTACATTTTGGTGTTCTCGTTCCGCCAATTATCATGGTACAAAACCTTGCAAAACTTCATGTGACATCCATTGCTTCATAAAGCCCCTGCTGCTGGACAACACCTTCTTTATCCATTGCTAGCTAGCTTATCCAAGTAATTTATCTATATTTTATTTTCATATTTTTATCATTATGTTTTCATATTGCTTTTTATTTCATATTATCATTACTTTGTCGGACTTCACTCTCCTCCCAAAGTAAAACTATGTCCAAAATCTGGACGTCTCTGCCGTGGAAACAAAAAGAAGAATGAAAGCACTGGGGGCAAAAGGAGAATGGAAGTAACAAGGGCACACATGCTCGTCTTTGCCGTGGAAACTAAATCCTAGTAGCAGGCCGCAGGTGGAGGTGGGTCTTGATTGATTCATCTCTAGCAATCACTGTGTTCAGCTTTTGGTTTACTAGCGGAAATCATAGTTATGGAGTATGTTTGGAAATCATCATATTCTGACAAAACTAACCAACAAGAAATATATCTGTGACGGTTTTATTCTGCAGGGAAAATTGATGGAAATAGGCCTAACCCAAAACTTTGGTTTTCTCGTTCCGCCAATTATCACGGTACCAAACCTTGCAAAACTTCATGTGACATCCATTGCTTCGCAAAGCCCCGTGCTGCTAGACAACACCATCTTTATCCATTGCTAGCTAGCTTATCCAAGTAATGTGTCTATATTTTATTGTCATATTTTTATCATTATGTTTTCATATTGCTTTTTATTTTATATTATAATTACTTTGTTGGACTTCACTCTCCTCTCAAAGTAAAACTATGTCCAAAATCTGGACATTTGTCAAAATGTTTCCTACTAATTATATGTGTTCATATTCTATTGTTCCACACATTTAATAACTTTTCTTGTTTGTAATTGCAGAAAAAAAATACCTTATTCTACTTGCCATTTTATTTTTTCTTCTAAGAATTAACGTATAAAATTCATGGTTAGCATGTATCAACCTGTGATCAGTCGTATTATACTCAATTATCTCATACAGAAAATTAAAAGACACCATGGAAAGTAAAATTGCTTGAACATAATTACTATACTATTGTGGTTAAAGAAGATCATGAAAAAGTGAAACATTTGTATTTATACAAGCAAAGAGAGTAGCTGCAAGGAATCATTGTAGTTTCCAAAGACGAAGATAACCATTGAGCAACTAGTGTAGTGGATCTCAGTCATGCGCATTATTAAGCGAGTAAAATTGCAGGCACACATCGAATAATTTTGACACGTCATACACATGATAAAGTGAATGATAATAATTTTTGTCACTGATAGCACAAAAATGACTGAATGGCACGTTTACCGAACGCACTCGTTTTGTCGAATGATGTGAAAAAGAGCTATTTTTGTTCATGATGGACAATTGCATTCTGTTGTCAAATGAAGTTGCGACCATAGTTTACTGAAAAGTTACAAATAATTAATCATGTATGTTGATTATTTATTGTTGTACCACAAATGAAAACAACTGGACACACTTTTTCACAAGCCTATCTAGTATTATTTTGTTTTTGAAAAGTAGGAATTGTTTATTAGAGATCACTCCTGAAAAAGTACCAATTGTCACCTCTACTCCATATAACATGAAGTCATGATTTCCTAGCTTAGTCTAGTAAAATGAATCTAGTCAATAGCTTCACTTTCCTGCCTGTTCAAAGTGTTCCCAAACCAAGGAACCCAAACATCTAACAGAACTAGTACGCTGCCCATGCATTGCAACGGATCTCAGATACACAATGACATGAGTGCTAGATTATGTCAATGTTGAACCAAATCATGTTAAGACAAAATGGTATACCCATAGAATTTGTAAACATGGAATGTTGATCTGGACCTTTGTTTATTGAATACCCCAGTTTAACAAAAGCCTAAATGTCACCCACCACTGCAATTGCTACCAATTTAAACCATTAATTACACATTACCAATAGCTAGGCTTGAATATAATTTCTCAACATGGCCATGAACACAGTACTTTTAGCAATATAGAAATCAGTAATTGCCATTAAGATGAACCAATTAATAATTATATGAACCAATAATAAATTTAACAAAGGAATTGACAAGTAGTGACAATATAAAATCATTAACTGCTAAAGGAATCATTATTATTTCTATCAATGAATAAGTGTTTACTAAGTAAAAGAAAGAACTATAAAGTGCAAAAACAACTTGTGTTATATCGCACCCATGCATGTCGTCATCAACGAGCACCCAAAAATAACAACAAAGTAAAGGCAACTATAAAGTGGGACTTAACTCTCCTCCTCTCAAAGTACAATATGTCCATAATTTGGATGTTTTGACAAAATGTTTCCAACTAATTATATGTTTTCATCTTTTTATTGTTCCACATATTTAATAACTTTTCTTATTTGTAATTACTAAAAAATACCTTATTCCGCTTGCCCATTTTATTTTTCTACTAAGTATTAACGTATAAAATTAATGGTTAACATGTATCAACCTTTGATCAGCCGTATTATACTCACATATCTAATACAGAAAATTAAGAAGAAACCATGGAAAGTTAAATTGCTTGAACATAATTACTATACTATAGTGGTTAAAGAATATCATGAAGGAAGAGTAAAATGTTTATATTTATAAATTGAAATGAGAGTAGCTGAAAGGAATCATTGTTGATGTCCAAATGTTTATATTTATAACCATTGCGCAATTAGTGTAGTGGATGTCGATCATGCGCATTATTAAGAGAGTAAGAATCACAAGCGCAGATCGAATAATTTTCCATTGCGAATAATTAATGTTTTTATCATATCTCACAGAAACCTAATTAAATTTACTCTCAGAGTATATGCAACAGCATATATATCTACATAGATGTGCTTTTGTACTTGCAAATAATTTTTTCTATCAGCAAGATATATGACCTCGTCAAAAAATGGATATTAATTGTTTGATAGTGCAGTGCACGTATGTATAACAAATAGGGTATTTTTTATTGACTTGCACCGGATCAGATGAACACAAAACCTCTACATTTTATATCGCTTGTGCGCGGAGGGCCACAGATAAAAACAAATTGAATGGCTCTTGTTGGCAGGCTCATATTTCATGGCAACTGAAAGAATTAAGAATGAAAGCACTGGAGCCACACATGCTCGTGGAAACTAATTCTTAGTAGTAGCAGCTCGAAGGTGGAGGTGGGTACGTCTTGATTGATTGATCTCTTCCAATCACCCTGTCCAGCTGTGGTTTACTCGTGGAAATACATGGTTGTAGAGTATGTTTGAAATCATCGTTTTCTGATGAAAGTAACCAACAAGAAATATATCCGTGATGGTTTATTCCGAAAGTAACCAATAAGTACGTCTTAGAGCAGCTCGACGGTGGAGGTGGGTCTTGATTGATTGATCTCTTCCAATCACCCTATTCAGCTGTTGGTTTACTGGTGGAAATACATGGTTGTGGAGTATGTTTGGAAATTATTATTTTCTGATGAAACGAACCAACAAGATATATATATCCACGACAGTTTATTCTGAAGGAAAAAAAACCATGGAAATAGGCCTAGCCCAAACCAAATAACAGGTAATATCCCCGATGGTATATATTTTCCAGACAGCATTCAAACGTCAGACACTTTACATTTTGGAATTATTGTTGTTGTCCAAATTAAGACAGATAACTACTGTGCAACTAGTGTAGTGGATCCCGATCGTGGACATTATTAAGCGAGTAAGAATCACAAGTGCACATCAAGTAATTTTTGACATGTCATACGCAAGATAAAGTGAATGACAATAATTTTTTCACCGATAGCACGGAAAATGACTCAATGGCATGTTTACCAAACGCTCTCATTTTCTGGAATGTATGGAAAAGAGCTATCTTTGTTCGTGATGGACTCATGCTGTTGTCAGATGAAGTTGCAACCATAATTTACTGAAAAAATACAAATCATTGATGAAAACAACTAGACAAACTTTTTGACAAGCTTATCTAGTATTATTTTGTGTTTCAAAAATAGGAATTGTTTATTAGAGAGATTCTTCCTGAAAAAGAAACAATTGTTGCCTCTACTCCATATAACATGAAATCGTGATTTCCTTAGTCTGGTAAAATGGATCTAGCTAATAGCTTCACCTTCCTGTCTGTTCAAAGCGTTGCCGGCCTGAGGAACTCAAACATCTAACAGAATATAGTCTATCGTGGCTTGAAAATTGAAATATCTCTGAGTATCTGGTATAAGATATCAAAATTGAAGCGTATGAGTATACAGAACCTATAACTGCCAACCTAGTTTTGCTTTCGTATTAATATTGTCATATATGTTTTTCAGCAATGTTAACTTCTGTGCAAATGTATGTCACTTATATCGTCAATCTTGATGCACCCAACTTGTAAATGCAGCCAATACTGATCAGTTCGATGGAATTTAGCGGCAGATATATAGGTAGGGTTTTCAAAACTCTTGTTCTGATTAATTGCCTATGTCCCATGTTTCTGTGTGGTAATGGTTTTAGTGTAAACTCATGGAGGAAAACCCAAATATTTCAGCATTTATTGATTATCTCATCAAACATCGCAAATTAAACTTTCATGTAATACAAGATAATTCAATTACTCTTGCACTAATGTTTCTCTTACTTCTCTTTCCATGCATCCAGTGTGCACGAGTAGCTGGTAGGAATGGGGAAAAGAATATGTAAAAACAGTACCCCAAAACTTAGCAGAAAAGTTGATGCACCACCGCAGAGATGCTGTGCTTTCTGCATGCACCACTTGCCGTTAACGAACAATGACTGCAAGACTAGTTTCAGTCTTCATAGGGACTCAATGATTTGTGATTGAGGTGATCTAGGTACGTGTTAAACACATACAAATGAAGTAGACAAGAGCAGCTAGCTGGCAAGCAGCTCACAGACTTGCTAGGAGCACAGTGTAGCATGACATACACAAAGTGATTGTTCAAAGCTAGCAGAATAGGGTAGAAAAGCGATTGCTGAATGCATGGAGAATGAAAGCTTGACACTCGAGACTAGAATGCCAGGGTGGTAGCACATTGGTCATTGTATGTATAATTGCGAAATGTGACATATATGACTACCTAGCATGCATGGGATTCAGTGACAAATGGTAAATGTAATCATGCATAAATGAGCTTACTGATGTATTGTCCTTCTAGTTCTGAGACGATGATGTAAACTAGGTAATAAGAGGGTGAATCAAAAATTTGAAATACTGAATGTACCTTTAATAATTTGGGATGTGACTGCGATGATGTAAACCTCCTTGCATAAGGTTTCTCAATTTCATGGAGAAATTCTGAGTTTCTTGCAATAAATTTTACTTAATTACATATCCTCAAGTTAGTTTATGCTTTTGTTTCTGAATGCTAATTATTTGGCACAATAACAAATAGCATGCGGAGCGATCCTCATCCAATAACACCGAGCTATGTTGATTAAGGTTTAACTAGTCATCACCCCATGTATTTGCACAGGTTGCATGTTTAATTTATGTTTTTCATTAACTTGATTACTATAAAACATGAAGATCTAACAACTATTATAGCGTTCATCAATTGCACTGATCATATTATTTTAACCGTATTGTGAAATTTGAAATTTCTTACCATATCTATGTAACATTCCAAAATTCTAATTACTCATTAAATTATGTTCAAATCATTGTTTCCTGCATTTTGATAGATTTTAAATTTTTTGAGGATTTATTAAAAGCTTTTCTAATTTTTGTGACTAAAAATAATCTTCTAAAAATAATTAAATTATTAGCAGATGTTTGATATAATTTAATTGAGTTTTCTATTGCAAGTGTATGAAAAACATTTTGGCTTACTTTTGAACTTCTCTGCATTTGTTTGAAAAAAGAAAAATCAGTAACATCCTGTTTTTCAGAGTTTCCTTAAAGCTTTTAAAATAACGTTCACCATTTGGATTTTTCTGGAATTAATTGAAGCTTAAATTTCATTTTTACAAATTAAAAGGGTTTACTGTGAGTAATCTAAACTTTAATTATTGTCAAAAATATTTTATTTGGCTTACATATGCTTCAGGGAATTTTTTTGTATTTTTTACAAATTTATAAAGTTTCTTTACTATTTTCTAGAGCTCAATTGAATTTTCTCTAATTTCTAAAATTAGAAAACCATTCAAAAATCCCTAATTAGCCTATCTCTCCCAATCCGACCTGCCAGCCTACCTATCCTATCTCTCCCCGTGACCGACGAGTGTGGGCCATCTGTCGCTCGACCGCATGCATCGCGATTCTCCATGTGTCAGCCGCTTGTGCGTCTTCCCCTTGCGTCTTGATTGGGACTCTCAGTGTCCATGTCTGAGATGTCACCATCACCTTGCGCATCTTTACCCCGGACTCAACGTCCGTGCTCCGTGTGGACTCCTCGATTTTCTGGTATAAAACCCTAAGCTATCCCCTCGTTCTTCGCATCTGAAGCCCTCGCCGAAACTAGCCCATGCGCCGTCACCATCATCGTTATCATCTTCGCTTCGTCTTCCACGTGCGTAGGTCAACTTTTCCACCACCACCTTCGCCATCATCGCTGGTAAGTCGCCGTTGTCATCCTTCGCCTGCTCCATCGCCCGGTCACACTCTGGTCAACCGCTGCCAGCCACGTCTGCCGCCGTGCCCTGGTCTATGACCACACTACAGCCGCCTATGTAGCTCGCTGCCTCATGATCCACGCTGCTCCTTTACTAGCCGAGCCAACGCCTCGTGTCGCGTGCCCCACTAACGACAGCGCCGATTTCAGCATGCACCCACGCCCTCGGTGAACCAAGCCACTGACAAGTAGGGCCCACCTACCAATAGGACTATGTTGTAGACTTGTGAGCCAACCACGCAAGCAACCGAGTCAATAGCTCTAGATCCTATGTGTCAGTTCACATGTCCACCATGTTAGCCACCCAAGCATGTGTCAGTGCCACATCACCATGCCACTTGTCAACCACATCACCACCGCCACCTCGGTCCTCAATGCCACATCAACCCTAGCAGTTCGGTCATCCACCACATCGATAATGATCTCATAAATCCTATTTTCCATTAGAAAAATAATTCATCCAAAAAAGAAAATAGATGCTGACATCATAATTAGGACTTTTCTTTAGAAAAATAATTCCAGTAAATCCAATTTTCCTTTTTCTTTAGATTTTAATATTCTGAGTGCCTATTCTTCTCGTCTTAGCTCCGATTGACCTGATTCTTTTTCCCAACTTTATCAAAAATTGAGCTCTACCTTTTGGTTCTAGTTTTAAAGTTTTTGAAGTTCATTTGAATTTTATTTGTGTTTCGTTATATAACGTCTTCAAAGGAGTTGAAGCGGGATCTAAAGACCAAGAGTTGGTAACTAAGGAAAGGCCAGGCAAGTCATGTCTTTTGATCATGTTGAACTTAGTTTTTAAATCTATTTATTTATCATTTTGTTTTAAATTATCATACATTGCTATTTTACTACAAACCTTTGTACCTAGAAGCTATGGTCCAACTTGATTACTTGTGCATTCATAATTTAAATGCCATGATTCCATTGTCATCTTAGGATAGCTTGCTAATTATCTAATAATGAAATACTGGTTATCACATGGGTTGTACATTTAATATGATTAACCATGCTTGTAGTAAGTTGGGATTATCATCACATGTCAATTAATTAATTAATTAATTTCAACTTAATGAGATATTGAATCATGGTGGTTAGCCACAGTTATAAAATTTGAGTGCCATGGCATGGGTAGTGTCATTGGGTGAGTGATCATGCCATAAATGAGAAAGTGTGGTTAGCACTTTGAGGGATGTGGATATCTCGCCTAGGTAATATCTAAGGACTTAACTTTATGTGCCATTGATTTGAGTCTTATCGTGCAATCACATGTCCAGTATGAGATGGACCTAGCTAATTAATTTGTGATGTTTTAATTTCGATTTCACCATTAGTATGTTAGTGGGTGTCAGTTAGACATTTCCATGGGGAATAAGAGAGATTTGTTTAACTAGGTGGTTAACCTACTCAATCGTGAAATCTTAGTGGGTGAAACTAAGTTGAGATGAAACTTTCTAATAGTCTTGTTATGATCTTCTTGGTTAGCATGCCCAAGGAAGCGTGTTGCTCTAGCGTCACTATACGAGATGATCATATCATATGGGTAAAGTAGTGCAACCTCTGTAGAGTGTAAAACTATTCAAATAACCATGTCCCTAGTCATGGATAATTCTCAGTGATTTCCACGAGCATTAGAGTTTTCATAAAAACTTGGTTGGGTTAAGTCTGAAAAGTGAATGGTTAATTCACTGTGGTTCATTACATAAATAGTTTGTTCACGGGTGATTAATTGGGTGAATGTTTAGTTCACTTATAGTTTATTCAATTCTTTTGATTATTTACTCATTATCATTTTCTATGTTTGCCTTCAATCTATTTATTGTATTTACTTTAAATTGTTGCTTTCTGCAAAATAACCACTCATCCATCGTTTAGTAGGTCTTGCATAATTATATTACATTCTTATTGCAAACGACTTATTGAGTACTCTATGTACTCATGGCTATATCCACATTTGCTCAGTTGAAGAAAAAAACCATTTCAACTGGAGGTACCTGAATGAGAATACCACGACAACTTCTCGAATTAGGGTCTTGCTTCCCAGTCGGTTGCCTATGGGCATGTCGAATGAGCACTTCATTTTTGTTGTGTTTCTATTTCTAGTTTGTTAAGCCATTCTAGCTATTAAGGTGTAAACTTGGCTATAAGGGTGCAACCGATAATCAATAATATTTGATCTTTTCTTGGTTAATCATGAATATGGTTGATATTCTATCTATGTTTCTCTCATGCGCACTAGCATAATCTTGGACTAGTGCAGTATACAGAGAATCAGATTTGCATATTTGGGCCTAGACAAAATCCTACCTAAATGCTACAGCAACCAATTAATTTTCAAGAAAAACTGGGAGCTAGTAAATGGTAGGATTAAATTTTATTAGGAAATATACTAAGCCAAGAGCCTCTCCAAGAATTTTTAGGTTTTTTGGAATGCCTTTGGTATGTTTAAAAGTTTGCCAAACCCTTCTGTAAATAGAAAATATTCAAACTCATATAGTGCAATCTAGTAACATTCAAAGAATTTTTGAGGAAACTTTAAAGCTAATAAAATTCTTACAAATTTTCACAAAATGCATGCTGCATCCAAAGCCATCAAAAAATTTTATAATTTTGGAGCCCATTTGCTATGTCTAAAACTTCCTTAAACTTCTCAACCACCTCATCTTCTTGTCCATTGCACAGGGGACTACTTGCACGTTGCTTCTTCCACCTCAAGATGTCATCCATGGATGCATAAGCGATGCACAACAAACTATAGTAGGCCGCCTATGAAAAGTGAGCCATACTCCTCGAGCACCTGCCCAAGACCCTACACCTCTTTGTCGCCCAAGCCGTCATCATCTTCATTCGCATCCATGCCTACCAGAGGCGCAACCTGCTACCTGAAGATTTCATGTTGTGCCCCTTGGTTTTTCCCTCTTGTTCCCACAATTTTCTCACCCTATTTAAACATTCAACAGTGTCTCTTTCTTTGCCATTCTTCCCTCAACATTCTACACAAGTTTGAGCTATTGAGCTGCACTACCTTGGCGGAACATAGATGTCTTTCGATCTTTGGCGACACGCCGTCGTAGCCACTGCAATAATGTCATTATCCCCACTCCATCGATAAACATTTTTCCAAGATGTTCACATCATAATGCTTTCTTTGCCTTAAGGAGAAAAAACCCTCTGTTGATTTTGACTTTTATCTAGCAAATCTCTGGGAACACAGCCTCTTCCTCGCCTCCAGCCAAAATTGGCCAAAGAATGCCACCGCCAATGCAACTCCTCACTAATGTGACGATGGCCCGATCTTAGGGAGGTGCGATAAGTCGATTATGGAGAACACGGCGTTGATGATCCAAAGGCTCCGACCAAAACAGATCGATCCCCTCGCAATCACTACACCACTACTCTGATGGTTATCAACCATGCCGAACGCGGTTGACCTTGCCAAGAAGGCTATCTCCTGCAAGCGAATCGAGAACACAAGCAAGAGAGTAGAAGATGCAATCTGAAATTGTATTGGGAATAAAGATTAAGTTCACAAGTTGGGGTTCCTCAACCGGGCGTGCGGTGAGACTACTAAGCGGTATAATCTCTTAAGAAAAACCGAGGAAAACTAAAGAGTGCGACCTCCTTAAATAGGAGTGGGGGAGGCCGTACTTATCTAATAAATGGGGGTGCGGTACTATTCATGGGTACTATTCATGTGAACAGTATGGCCGCAGTACTGTTCATGTGAATAGTACCGGCCCATGAATAGTGCCAACCCAAATAGTCTAAGTGTTGATACAAGGCCCTCGGCCCAAAGGTGTCGCGACACCATAGATAATAAGCCTAAATTCGTCAATCCGATGAAGTAGACTTGATGAATGCAGCCAAATTGGTGGAATTGGACAAATTAGGTGTCGCCGTGAGTTGCCTCCTCCTCTCCATAATTCACGATAGTTGAGTTGACGAGCACGTGCCGAGTAATTAGACCTTACCCATCATTCATAGAAGCGATAAGAGGAGTATTCATATCGAGTAGAAGCGATGTTCTCATCACTCACGAGCACCTCCCCTTCGATTCCTCACTACTAGAGCATCCCCTTTGCCCCCTCTACCTCCTCTAAAGACTGGCTTGAAGATTCATCCACCGAGAAGCTCTCTCCATGTGCACCACTGTCATCGCCACCGATGCTCTATGGGTAGCCCGCTACAGCCTTCCTCCACCACCGTTGACTGGTTTGTTGAGTTTCCTCTGGCCTATGGACTCACACACCCCTCCATTTCCTCCCTTTTTTTCTCTAGTGAGCTACACCACAAATGCCCATCCTGGCCATCACTTGCCTCCACCATGAGCCACACAGAGCACGTTGCCACGACCGCCATTGGGACTGTTGTCTCCTAAGCAATCTATTTTGCTAGTTCCCACTGTCTCCTTGTCCTTCCCCTTACTGCCAATGAAGCTCACCAAAGGCATCCATGGGTGTCCCTATTTCTAAAATCATGATATTCCATAATCTACAAAACAATTTGAGTTTAGCCTTTGTTTGAATTTATTTGGCATTTCTTTCTATTATTTGGCTTTATTCGCTAGATATCAACGTAGCAGCGATACTTCAAGAATCCAGCGCAAGACACAAGTGTTCAGCAGTAAGGCAAGTACCCCCTTTGACCATGTTGATCCTATATTTCAATGTTAAGTATCTTGTTTGCTCAAACTATTATGCATGCATGTATTAGTAGTAAAATCACTACATTGGTAAGGTGGTCAGTTATGTCAATTTGTTGCATTGAACATTCCTTGAAAAGTTGCCATACTCATTGTTGTCATGCTGGTAATGATATCCATAGCTAGCATGATTAATTGTGGAAGTTTAGAACAAGTATAAATTAGAGTTGCTTAGCCTTGCTTAGTTGTCAATATACTAGATGATCGATTTCATATACATTCAAAAATGGGTCGATAATGTTACTAGACTAGAGTGGTCACCCTGAATATTTTGCCTAGAAAATGAAATTGAAAAACTATTATTTTAACTTGGGCAAGATATGTGTATAACTCATGATCGAAGGAAATCGCACGTGTTGGTTGGATTGTGGAAATACATATGGATACGACATGTGGTGAAAAGGAAAACTTGTATGTGATAGTTGTGAGGAAACTCTCACTCAGTCGGTTAAGGATTGTGAACTTTTGTGTTTCATGCACATACCCTTTATTAATATGCTCTACAACTTGGTGTTGTATTTCTTTCATTTCCTCGGGGTTTATGCGGTATGGTGGTCAGTTAGGCAATGGTGCTCTAGGTACCAAGTCGATCTAATACTCGATTCCTCGCTGTGGTGGCAACAAGGGTGGTACCTAGTTTTGAAACATATCCTCATTGTTGTGGCTACAGACCAAACAGAGAGAGAGGTATGGTAGTGGAGAGTTAGGTGTGCAAATGACCTCCTGAGTCTTTTCCTAGGGTCGATCATGATATATCGACGTTCCCTAGGAAGGAGCGACTTTACCATCATAGTCTTACACCGAGTTCCCCCTCGAGGACAAGCTATGTCATTTACATGATTTACAACCTTCCCAACAGGCTAGCTGGGTTTAGGTGGGGGCCACCCCTACAACAGGAGCCTCTCATGGTGAAGGGCTTCACAGGCCGAAGCCAAGCTGCTGAGCCCTTTGGCCCCCTCCGTCCCTGCGGCCTGTGACGTTGTGTGATTGTGGGTGAAGCAGAGTTGAAGCTGAGGGTCCGCTGCAGAGCTGTTGTCGAAGTCTTGCGCTGGGCGGTCGCAGGCGTAGTCGCACCTACGCTTCGCAGGCGAAGACCTCGTCGATACGGGAGGAGCGGGCAAGCGCCGGAGGTTGGGGCATCTCATGCGCGGGAGCAACGCATCGGTCCGACTCCGCCGGTAGGACACGTGTGATTAGCCACGGCGGTTGAGTCTGCGCGATTGCGCTTCGGCGCGCTATATATGCGGCCGTAGCGGTGTGACGAAGGACTACTGGGACAGCCTGTCTCAGGAATATACCTCTTCCTCTCACGAGCATGCGACAGGGTTAGCGTTAGCTGGGGTGCTCTTGTGCATGCTTGTGGAAGGAAGAAGGTGCGTTCTTGAGTTGGCGAAAGGTTCACGCCCGTCTTTGATGAAGAAGTATCGGGCGTTGCGTGCAGGGCATCCTCGGTGCTCGGGCGTGCCGGGACATTATGCTCCGGGGCGACGGTGACCCCTTGCTGGCGGCTGGCTTTGCGTCGGTCGGTGCGGACTCCCGCCGACTAACCCACTGCGCCGGTGCTCTCTGCGACCTAGCGCCCATGGAAAGGCATGGGACACATTAGAGTACTAAAACGGTTGTGGTAAGAGTGAAGAGGTATAATGTGCAGCAAGTGCCGGGGTTGCCCCGAGCCACCCGAGTGACACGCAGGCGGCGTGGCTGCACAGTGAAGTGCCGAGCCGATGGCGGACTCAGGGTTGCGCCGCGGGGGCGAAGATCTCGTCGAGGGCGGAGTCGGAGTCATTCCGCTGAGGTGAAGGCTTCGCGGAAGGTGGGTCTGTGGGCCCTTGGTGGTGCCGCATCTAACCTGCGTGGGTGGAGACCCCGTCGACACAGCCATATGCGCAAGTGCAAGCCGGTAGGAATGTCGCGCGCGTCTGGCGGCCATGCGCGCCGGCCTCCGTCGATTGCGCTTCTACGCGAGGAGAGCTGCATAAATACATACCGGGAGGGTCGTGGCGTCTTACGGACTAGGCGATATGGTCTTTGATCTCGAAAATATGCCTTCTTTAGTTTATGAACATGCATAGAAATATTGCCGTGTTGATGAACTGAAAGAGCCTATTTTCAGCGCTTATCCGACAATCGCGGCGGCGTCGCGCGCGTAGGGGAAGGAGGCGCTGCGTTGATCGGCGCGAACTCCGTGACAATTGCTCCACGGCGCTCCCAAGGCGGGGCGCCTACGGCGCATGGGTGCGTGTTGGCGTCGGCGGACACAGGACTTCCTTGCGGCGAAGATGCCGCGGCGGACCAATTATCTTGCATAGATCCACTGGCGAACACGTGGTGAGGCTCTATTGGTGCCGTGCGCTGCGGGGCCCTTGGTGCTACCGCCTTTTGACCGGGCATGGCGCGCTGCGGGTAGGTGTGCGAAATGCGATGGCGATCGTGGGAAGGTGGGCGGTTCGCCTCCCAGCGATTATCTTCATAAGCGGCGTGGGAGACACGGGGTATTAAATACCCCTTGCGTTGCGTCGTTCCTTTTCCTCGCCTTGCCTTCTAGCTCCGCTCACGCGCGTAATCTCTGGCTTCCTGCTTCCTTCCACGCCTCGAAGCTCTAGAAAACGATGGCATATGGCGGGCGCTCGCGGCGGCCGATGCGATGCCGTCTTCCGTGGCGTCACCGCTCGGTGAGTACACCACTGGAGCGCGGCCGCGGCTGTGGACAAGCGGTGGGCGGCGAAGAGTAGAGGACCGTGCTCCGCATCACGGGACCGGCGGCGGTAGCGAAGCGAGCGATTCGTGGCCTTACAGGTGAAGGCAAGCGGTAGCGGTCTTGAGTGTTCGGGACGGCGGTGGCGGTTGACATCACATCCGGTGTGCTAGTAGATGATGATGATGAGTGGATAGCACGGAGGCTTGTGGGGATCACCGCCGCTTCAATATCGCGACCTCACGAGGAGTTCGTCATGTATGGCGTGGCGCCGCTTGCGCGAGTGGCGTGTTGCCCAGGAAGAAGCGGCCGCGACAACGTCGCCCGTTCGTGTCTTGCTGCGAGACCCTCCGACCGCGTAAGTTGTCTTTGGTGCTTGCCTTCGTATGCTATGCCCGGGGCTGTTGCCGATAACGTGCCCCGTGCCTCGTAGGTGCTTCCCTAGAAGGCGTGGAGCATGCCGGGCGTGTTTCTTGGGCGTACGGCCGGGAACCTGCGCTCCGCCGCCAGCTGCGACCGCGGAGGCGGGCACAGGCGGTTGAACCGTGTGTCGCGAAGCCTTGGGTGTGAGTGCGGGCGCGTTGTTCGGCCCCAAGCCCCTGCCATGACTCCACGGGTGAGGGTATTAGCGGATGCGGGTTCGACTCGGCGGATCATGCGAACTTGGAGGCAGAGAGAGTCTTGCCTCGCGCCGGCGGGGTTTGGCGGAGCCATCGCCCACGAGTTCGTTCCGCGGCGTGGATCCTCCTTGCGGTGGTTTTGGCGGGGCTGCCTTCTTGTTCGCAAAGGCTAAGTGGCCCGCATCACGATCGCCCGTTTGCTCGTCTAGGGGGTTTGTTGTAGCAAGCCAGGTCGGGGCCGTATGGGACTCGGACTTAGACACCGAGCGTCTCGGTGCCCGCGTGGCCCTGACAGAGCCTGCGGCTTTCGCGGGCGAGGGCTTGGTGGAGCTAAGCTCCGACATTGAAGTTCCCCCACTTGGCGAGGCAGGTGAGGATACGGAGGTCCTTGCGGATTCAGGCGGGGCTGAAGGTAAATATTTGTTGACGTGCCCTGCTAGATATTCACAAGGCTGACCGTCGTATCCCCTTGGAGCAACACGGTTCCCCGAACGCGGGCAGCCCTCAGAGCCCGAGAATGGTCGCTTGGAAATGGCGTCCGGCGTTGCGAGGCTATCGTCGCGGATGCCACCGGCGCTGGCGGACCGTCCCTCGGGCGGAGGCGGCAGCATGGTGGGGCAGCGGATGGCGCGACGCGAGCCTAGACCGTGATGCATTGCAGATTTGCGGGCCGGACTTACGGAGAGTCTTTGGAGGTCTCGAATTGAGGTGAGTGTCGACCACGAGCGACACCACGGCCCTTGGAGGTATACTGATTGCTTTATCGCATAAGCGTTCGCCCTTAGCCGAGACGCTGCGGCGGCCCATGCGAGAGCAGGAGGCCTTGGAGGACCATTGCGTGTCGCGGAAGGAGCCGCCGTGTGTCAAAGGAGGCGCGTGCGCTGGGACAGCTGCGTGTGGCTCGTGGAAGCGAGCGCGGGGCTATCTCATATGCGCGCGAGCTTGTGGCATCGACTTCGCGGCGGCGGTGGAGGAATGGGGCGGCTTGCTCGGCAAGTCGCGCCTGGAGGAGGAAAACGGCCACTGGCGCATCACGAGGAGGCGGGATCGGGCGTTGAGGTGCCGCCTCGGCGGCGGCATGGGAGGCTATATTGGCCTGGAGGGTACTCTTGATTATCTCGGTGCGAGGTGCGCCACGCTTCTTTGGACCGAAGAGCTTTCATGAACACTTGGCGAGTTGGAGAAGCGGCCGACCTTGCTCAGTGCCGCGACATCCTTTGGCAACCACGCTCAAATGCGTGTTGCATGCACGGTGTGTGCTCTTCTCGACACGGGCTGCCGTCGCGTCGACAAATCAGGCGGTCGCGGCTAGAGTGCTGCTGGGACCGGGGTGATGTCGGTGCGTGCGCGTCGTTCGGCCGTCGTTCGGTGTTTTCACGAGCGGATCACGGGAGTACATCGGGAGGCGCGGCGAAGGTGGTGCTGCGACGGAACATGTCTGTGAGGAGCCTTGGCGAATGGTGGGCGGCGTTGCCGGCGCAGCGATGGCGGTGCCGATGGCTCGGCGAGTGTGACCGGGATTCTTGCGCTAGTGTGTGTTGGAACCTTTGTACTCCATGTAGCAAATGATATGAAGATTGCTTCCCTTCTTTGATCCATTGTGCCACTTTATTCCGGCGGTGCCCGATGGGGACCGTGTTGATTTCGCGCCGTGGCGGCGCCGTTCGTTGGTGGTGGCGGGCCAAAGACTCACTCAATTTCTGGCGAATCGACCTTGGCGGGTGAGGCTTGGTCGAGAAGGTCGTCGGTGAGGCGGACAAGTAGTGTTGGTGCGGCGGTTTTAATCGATTTGTAACAGCGCGATAGGTAAGCGGCGTTCGTCCCGTGTGAGGTAGGCGCGTGAGGTAGGCGCGGAGTAGGTGCGTGGCGCTCCGTCCCCTACCATCGAGTGGTGGCGCGGGTGGCGCCTGGTCGAACTAGACATGCGGCGCCGTCCCTACCCTCCGAGCGGTGGCGGCGGGTGGCGCCTGGTCAGTGAAGCAGCGGGGCGCTCAGTCCCCTACCCTCGAGTGGTGGCGGCGAGCTCGCGCCTGCTCGAAGTAGGCGCCGCGGCGCTCGCCCCTACCCTCAGAAGTGGTGGCGGCGGGTGGCGCCTGGTCAAATGACACGCGAGCGCTCCGTCCCTACCCTCGAGTGGTGGCGGCGGGTGGCGCCTGGTCAGCAGACAAGCGGCGCTCCGTCCCTACCCTCCGAAGTGGTGGCGGCGGGTGGCGCCTGGTCAGTGACAAGCGGCGCTCGTCCCTACCCTCAGTGGTGGCGGCGGGTGGCGCCTGGTCGAAATGAACAAGCGGCGCTCCGTCCCCTACCCTCGAAGTGGTGGCGGCGGTGGCGCCTGGTCAAATGAGCGCATGGCGCTCCGTCCCTACCCTCGGAGTGGTGGCGGCGGAGTTGTTGTTGCGGGTCTCAACAATTTCCGATAAACAATTGAGGATATTCGGAAGAGCAACTTATACTTCTCTCCAACGAGGGTGACCAAGGCAATTAGCAATATCTTGTCAAGGCGGAGAGGAGGTCAATCGGATACTATGCATGTGGTGAGCAAAACTATATCAAGATAAATTACCCCAAGCGAGGAGCAAGGAGGTCAAGCATGACAAGGCACCAACTCGTCGCTCCCAAGTCAAGATTGATCCAAACAAGAAGGACAATTATCACGGGGTGGTTAACAAGATAATTTCAACACTTGATGAGATCATTTTGAGTGATGATGATTCTAAAGCGGCGATGAGGGCATTGGCAAGAAGGCAAAGGAGGTAGACTTCACGGGGATGTGTTCTATGGGAAGCGAGTGAGAGCTCAACGATGATGATCTTTATAGTGATCTGATGAGGTAAAACTTTCTTATCTTGATTTATCTCGTGCTATGCTTAGATTGTGAGAAGCTCAAAAGTATAAAAGAAAAATTAAAAATCATGAATTTGTTGTTAAGAGCTTAAATTCTGAAATCAATAGACTTGGAACTTCTATTCCTGATGATGAATCTTGTGAGTCTTGTCAAGTTTGACATTCTAAATTAGAAGCTGCTAGAACAATTAATACAGCAAACTTGGTTCAACTTAATGATGTAATTGTTAAACTTGATGAATTACAATTGGCACAATACTCTTGTGATGAAAAGTTAAAACTTGCAAATGATGAAATTGAAAAGCTCAAAACTAGTTCTTCTACATGTTTGGAGTCAAGTATTTCATGTGCTCAATCTAAAACTTGTTTGAAGTGTGAATTGTTAGAAGCTAGACTTAATTCATCTCAGGAAATAATTCAACAGATATTTTATCATGAGATATCTTCTTGCTCTAACTATCCTAATCTTAACACAGAGATAGAAGTATTGACTAGACAACTTAATGATTTTCTTTGAAAAGGAAAGATTTACTCAGTCTGGCGCTTCTAAGAAACTTGTGAATGAACTCTTTAAGTGCTCAACTTGTCCCACTTTAGCTAAATAATATGAGTACCTTAAAGACACTTTTGGCAAGAAAAATCTAGATATGATTCTAGACAAGTCAAAAATAAGTGTGAAAAATCATGTTCTAGGATTTAATTGTATTGAACATGCCAAGACTAATCCTCCTAAGATTGTTAAACTTCATGAACACGGAAAAATTGAAATAAAATCTAAATGAAACAAACTATTTTTAAATCTGCTGGTTTTATGCAAAGTTCAGGTTGCTAATGCTGTAGGTGCTAGCTCATTATCTCAAAAGAATTTTAATTTTATTAGATTTCATTGCACCTATTATGGAAAAGATGGACACTTGCATGAATTTTGCTTTACGCATGCTAAGAAAGAGAAGAGAGAAAGATTCGATGCAATGAGACAAAAATATGTATCATCTTTTGTTCCTAGAACTAATGCAAATGTTAGGTTTTTAGAGAATTTTTATGATGACTTTAAATCTGCTTCACATGCTGGTTTGGGATTTAATTCAAATAATTCACATTCTTTTTGGCGTTTTGATCGACCACATGCACGTGATTTTGGTTCTAGTTTTGTTATTGTTCCTTCACATCGTATATCTTAGTATTGGATTCCCAAATATTATTTCACTAACCCCGGTACTGTGAGATCGATGTTTCCTATGATATTAGGACAGGTGATGAGGATGGAGAATATGAGCTTGATTCAGTTTCAGTCTTTTACATCATTGCTTGGTTAGAACACTTGATAGCTCTTCATTCTCTTTGATGGCTTCAAGAGATTTCACTTTACGAGAGACCATGTGAAAAAGGTGATGTTGTCCTATATCTTATGAGTTAGATTCTAAAATTGTTGATACTCTCATAAAACTACTTGATTCTTCACATTTTGCTCATATGCGAAGTGAGTTAGGTGTGTTACATTCCAATGGGATTATTCTGAGGGGGAGCTTGTTGTTTAGAAATTTTAGAAGCTTTGTTTATTATTCTTATCAAATAACTCATCAATTCCAAGTAATTGAAATCAATTGAGTAGTAGAGCTCTCTTTATCATATTTATTATATCTTGTGTAGCTTTGATCATGATGACTATAATTAATTTACTACATTTGAATTTAAAGCATGACATGGCAGAATACTTTGACTAGATTGATTATATTTATTACTTTATGACGTCCATCAAAAAGGATTAACTTGATTGTGAGTCTTATTTTAAATCTTGACTATGAGGCTCGCATGTTTCATGTTGCAATCTTTTTATGATTAGTCAATTTGGCATGTTATAAAAAATTAAGAAAGGGCAATTGAAAAGATGTATGCTTCAAGTATGGCATGGTAAACAAAAAGAAAAAGCACAAAAGTGCACAAAATAAAAAAAAAGTATGCTTCAAGCATGCCACCATTGAAAAAAATGCTACAAGTATGTCATCATGAAAAGAAATATGATACAAGCATACCACATGCCTAAGAATTGAGTGTGGAGCAATAAGTTATTACATGTGATTGCTAACTCGTCTAGATTTAAGATTTGCTTCACTTTTAGGCTTTGACTTCGTTGTGATGTCTGGTCATTGTTGCGATGCTTGTCATTGATATAAATCGCTTAATCATATTGTGAATTATTTTGACATTGATATATGATATATGGCTTTATATGATCTAGATAGCTCTACTAAAAATATGACATGGTTACTTTATTAAATTAATGTATAGTGGCTTGGATAATCTACAAAGCTTTTAGATTTTTACTCTCCTTGCTTCTTTTAAATTATTCCTTTTACAAGTTTCTTGTTGATTCATTGCCAAAGGGAGAAAATTTTGTGAAAAAGTGGAGAGATTTGGTGTGGTATGCTTGGCGAGAAATTAGAGAAATTTGCTAAAATTGTTTCTCTTGGTTGAGGAGGAGAAATTTAAAAGACATTTGAGATTTATGGCTTAAAATATATTTTATTGGTTCTTCACTTAGATCTCAATGGCAATCAGAACGGGGTGAATGATTGCAATGTGCAGTGGAAACTCTTTCTAATTTTCAATCTTTTGATCATTCAACCTGAAAAACAACTAGAACAAAAAACACACACAAAAGATAGCAAAAAGGAAAAATATTCTTGAGTTACTATTGCAGCCTATTAAAGATTAATACCAAACATTTGCGTGATGGACTTCATGTGAGGAAACAAGACACCAGAAAAGAGCTCACGTCCAGGAGCTCATGGCGGCGGGACCCACGACGAGCTGTCTCCTCCTGTGCTTGTTGTTTAGATTTGTGTGACACGCCAGAAGAAACCACGCAAAAAAATCACACGATCAAAAGCCACCGTAACATCCAAAAGCCACCAAATTTTTATTCAAAAATTCAACTAAAAAAACACGGCCAAACCTACCGATTTAAAGCCTACATGCAGATCACCCATATGCACAAATCAAACACTAGGACTCACGGCTCCATCAAATCAATCAATAGTATATTTCTTTTTCCTTGTTGAAAATATATTTTAAGTCATAAATCTCAAATCTCTTTTAAATTTCTCCCCTTCAAAAGAAGAGAAACAATTTTAGCAAATTTCTCTAATTTCTGTAAACACACCAATTGTTGGAATAGTCCCATATTTGTTGTGGAAGAGCAAGGGATCTAACTTAAAAGTGGGGGAGTCTCTCATCTCATTGGCTAGCTGTAACATCCTAATTTTTAGAAGAGTTTAAAGTCCTGACTTTAAAAATAAATTTTCTAGAATTTTTGAAATTAATAAAGCTTAAATTGAATTTTAGAAGTTAAAAGGATTTAATATGATTAAAATAAACCTTAACATAAGCTAAAAATATTTTATTTTGATTCCTTGTGTCTCAAGGAATTTTCTGAAAATTTTAGTAAATTTTGAGATTTATCTACTATTTTCTAGAGCTCTTGGTATTTATTTGGATTTCGGGAAAAGAAAAAAATCATGAAAAGCCCTAAAGCTGGTGGCCCACCCCTCATGGCCCACCTGAGCCGGCCCACCTCCCTCAACCACGCGTCGGCCTCTCGGCCCACCCGCGCACCCGTGCTTTGCGCCGCGCATCCTTCGCGTCTCGCGCCCGATATGCCTTGCGCGCCGCGTGGCAGCCATCCCTGCATCGCACCCGCTGCGCCGCGCGCGCGTAGCCTAAGCGCGCTCGCGCCTCACCTCGTGTCCCGCTGTCGATCTCCTCCCACGCCACGCGTCCGGGCTCCCGTCATCATCTTGATTCGATTCCCGTGCCGTGTTCCTCCCAAACCGCCTCGGTTCCGTGTTTTAAACCTACCACCACCCTCGATTCGCGTGCTTCAAATAGCGCTATCGCCGCTGCGAAGCATTCCGTCCTCGCCGCTGCACCTCACCTCTGTTGCCTCACCATCACGCCGGGACCCCATCGCCACTTTGTCCTCGCCGCGGATGAGCCTTCCTGCTGTCACTCGAAATCCGCCATCGAAATCCGCACCACATCGTCCTTGTCGCCGAACCCCCACACCCGCGTCGTCCCTGCCACTGGAGCAAACACCCTAGCCATCGCCGTTGCCGTCGTGCCCCCGTTCCCGTCACCGCCGGAGCACCTCGCAGCCGTCGTCGTCGCAGTTTCCACGCTGGTGAGCGCCGCCACCTTCCTCGCCGACTGCCATCATCGCCCTCACCGTCGAAAGCCGCCGTCGTCCCAAGCCCTCGGCCACGCCCATGTCGCCTTTGCCGCCTGACCACGCGTCCACGCTGCACCGCCCTACCTCGGTTCCCGCGCTGACCCCACACGCGCCCGCGCCTGCCTCAGTTGCCGCTCCTGAATTCGCGCCCACGCTCACATTTGCGCAGCGCCCGTGATGCCTCGTACCGTGTGCCCCACCACGCGTCGAAGGTCCAATGGCCACCGCCCCGATCGACACCATTGATCCAGATCTGGATCGACGGCCTAGATCCCGCCACGCGTCATCCTCCCGGCCGTCCGATCCCACCGCCGCCGTCGCTCCCGAGCACTGCCACGTCAACCCTAGCTACGTGTCATGCCACGTCAGCCCTAGTGCCACATCAGCTCCACGCACTTCTCGCCCTCTCAAGGTCTGGTAGACAAGGCACATTGCCACCTACTGCAAGGACTCATGGCGAAGTTTAGTATGCACGGTCTTGTTGAAGAATACTACATGTTGAGGATAGCTCCCCTTGGGCAAGGGTGGAACTTGTCCTTCGCCAGCAACAATGCGTCAAAGGGTCTTCACACCTTAGTGGCTTTGCAAAGTCGATGTAAGTGTTTTGCCTAGCTTCTAATCTTGTTTGACTCTGGGCTTTGCTGACCCCATAATTTTGTTGGACTAACGCTCCCCATGTGGAGTGCTGTAGTGGTGGTCCTACTCGGCGTGAGACAAAGGTCAAGAAGGGCATGGTGGAGGACTTGATCGTGGGCGAGCCGCATCAGGCATGTGAGATGCTCAGTATTCTAGTGCCGCCGGGCACCCTTGATGAAGATGGAGGATCCAAGTGCAGGCGAAGTGCCCACGTGAAGTCTGGAGGACTCACCCCATCCTCGAAGTTAGGAGAGTTGGGTAACCATGAGGGCTCACACCATGCGAGTGGTTAGTGCCAGAGTACCTCCCGTAGGCTAGATAAGGAATGGCCTAATGACCAACCCTACCCCTTTAGGGCTCACAGGGACCACACCTTTCATCCCGGCGCTTCTTCAACTCTCAGCTCGGAGGTGTTCGCATGGCGGAGCCACGGGGACAAGGCAGCCACACCCCTAGTGCCCCATGTGTGTACGCCATATGAAATCGCTGCGGAGGACTTGCCTTAATAGGAGGCGAAGGGTCAATGGCGCAACCATCAAGGTTGACTCAATGGACACCACTTCAGCTCACCACCCACCAGCGGCAGCGGCGCGGCCCTTCCGCCACCATGGGGCTGCCACGGGTGAGCCCCTAGGGCTAACCCGCACCCGTTATCCCCACATCCACACCGCGTGCGTACACCTGAGAGCTCCAGCCTCCTTGCTGATTTGGGGATGCGTCGCCACTAGGGACTTTGCCTGCCTAAGCCTATGGTCAAGTTTAGGCGAGGCCGTCGCGTACACGATACTGCAGACCTCAATCGAGCTTTGGGCGACCCACGACCAAGCGGTAGGCTTTACTTGATGGGGTGTGACCTCATGAAGGTAACTAGGTATTTGTTTAGCTTGCTTTGGAGGACTCTTCTTGCTCTTCCCTTGCAGTGCCTCATCACCACACGCAAGATGTCAACCATACAAACAAAGTATTGACGGAGAACAAGAGGGCTGTGCACAAGGTGGAAGGTAGGACGGTTGCTATGCTGGCGAGACTTGGAGGCTGCTCGCGGCGAGCACGCGAGCTATCCTGCAAGTTGACCGAGTAGGAGTCCGACATGGAGTGTCTCTACCATGGCTTGTCTCAACCTTCAAGCGAGCAGGACAAGGTGGTTTTCTCTCTGATTGTTGCTACTCGAACAATGCTCGGGTTGGCCAAGGATTTGGGTGTCTCTGTGGAGCTCCTTTGACTCTTTTGAGGTCTTTGAGGAGACTTGGCTTGCTTAGTTGAGCGAGGCCGCGTGGTAGCTAGGGCATCGTGTTGGGCTTTGGCACTCACTGCATGTCTCGACTGACTCTGCTTCCTTCTTCTTCGCAGATCTGGAACTCACATGGGTTTAGCTACCTTGACGGACTTGTCTAGTGTGCCACGCTCGTTTGGCGAGGAGACTATAGAGGCGCGGGAGGACCCGAGAGGACCAAGGCCGTCAAAGTGTGAGGCCTATCTCCAACATATTGATGTTTTTGGCTAACATTCTTTTGCACTTTAGCTCACTTGCACACTGTGTAGGCATAGTCTTGATGTAGCCTCTCACCTAGGAGTGACCTTTTTGTAGCCATGATGCCAACTATGAACTAATGTTTTTGTTTTGCTTTTTCTTTCCTTTTTGGAACACGATCGTATGATAGAATGTTTACAATGAGTGTTCGACCTTGTATAACAATGATGTGGTGAACCAAGTCTGTTGTTTGGTCACTTGGGCACTAAATCCTCCCAAGCTAAGTCGCTAAGCATTGCACTCGCGAAAAACATCTATCTGCAGTAAGTTACGAGGCCAAAGCCAGGCTGTGGCGCTTGATGTGCTCGGCAATAGACCTTATCGACTCTGTTGGGACTCTTTATACGAGGGTCTTAAATCACAATGACCTACATACCCGACTAGCATGACATAGAGCCGGCACTTGAGACTTATTTTTTGACCTCTTGTCGTTTGGTTTTCTACAACAATATTGTGCGGGGACTATGGAGCCCCAACTCCGACTTGCCAAAATAAAGATCGATTACTACTCCCCGCTTCCCTTTTCTTTTGCTAGGTATCCTTGTTATCCTGCCTCCCATTAGAAAAACTTGGTGCTCAAGATGAGGCTCTCAGCGGCATTTTGTTAGGGGAGGAGGAAAGGCGTCAATGTTTCCCATCAGAAAAAACTTGGCGCTCGAGATGACGCTCTTGAGTGAAACTTTGTTAGGGGGAGGAGGAGAGGACATCACCGTTTCCCATCGAAAAAAACTTGACACTTGAGATGAGACTCTCGAGCGGCACTTCATTCAGGACAAGGCCCCCATTGAAGAAGACTTGGTGCTAAGATTTTGCTCAACCCGGAGGAGAATCAACTCAACCCGAAGAAGAGGATTAGCTAAATCCCGGAGGAGATTCACTCGACCCTAGAGGAGGACTAGCTCGACTCTAAAGGAGACTCAACCTCGGAGGAGAATTAGCTCAACCCCGAAGGGGAGATTCACTCGACCCCGAAGGGAAGGACTTCAACCCTGGAGAGGAGGGTGATCACCAACTTTGCCCCAGAGGGAAATTGCCATCTTGACCCCAGGGGGAAATCGCCCACTCGACCTGGCCTGCGGCTTAACAACACAAAATATTCAACAAGAGTATGGCAATAGCATATGTATTTGTAGGATCGATTCACTCTAAGATAGGCAATCAGAGGGGGGGGTGAATGATTGCGGAAGCTAAAAATAAATTTTAAGATTCCCCCTTAAACACAAAACCTATTTAAACCTCGTTTTAAAAATCTAGACAAAACGCTGTACTCTTACTAAAACTGATCTCAATAAAAAACCGTAACTCCAATCAACCTCAAAATTTGACAGAATAAACTAGATAAAATTATTGAACTAACCCAACTGGAATTACGTCAAACGGAGATCTAGAACTCGAGATATAAAATAAACAAGATCGCTGATGCAGATAGTGACGAGAATTGATTAAGCCCTAATTATGCAATTAGCAAAATCCGTAAGGAATTAATCAACTAAACTTTCGAGATCACAAACTTGATGCCCTAGCTATATTAGATGGATCAAATCAAACCAAAGCTCATAAACCAGAAATTAATCTAAAAGCAAGCTGCGCAAGCAAGCTACTTTTACTAGTAGCTTTCAATCCAACGAAGCAATACTATTACCAAAGCATGCAGATCTAAAAGAAACAAAAATATCATCACGTGAAACTAGCACTTGCACTCATTTATTGAAATACTAGAAGAGCCTCACGTATGCATGCATCATCTACCAACACCATGCATGCATTCAAAAGACTTAAGGCTATCGATAAAGAAAGCTAATTAGCAATAATTACCTCTCCTAATCACCTTGATATTACTACTATTGGCGAACACCCACATGCATGCATGCAGCCATTTCTCTAGAAACTCTAATAGCAATTCTAAAAGCGTGTGACCAAATAATCCAATGCAAAATGCTAATTAGCAATTACCTCTAATCTCGTATGGCCTTCCTCAAGTCGCTTTGCTTTCCCGCCCTTTCCAAAGCCTGTCCCGCCTACTACCTTTTTCATTCGAAAGTACAAAGACAAGCAAAAGAACACACAAATGGGC